>JABSTQ010005706.1:0-34768 GCA_013358835.2 Ixodes persulcatus
AACCCCGGATGGCCCACAAAAGTCGAGGTTGCTCCTGAAGTGGTACAGTTTTATTCCGAAAGAAACAACCTCACCATACAAGATGGACGTTTAGTGGGGACGAACCGCGTTTTCATCCCCCAGCCGCTTCGCCAAGGAGGTGTTAAACGAACTTCATGAGGGACACTTGGGCATTAGCGAATGCCGCGAACGTTCGATGTCCATCTGGTGGCCAGGACTCAGCACACACATGGAACAGCTAGTCACCAATTGTTCCAGATGCATTCGGGAACGTGTCCCAAGGTTAGAGCCCATAATACCATCGAAACTTCCAGACCGCCCGTGGCAGCGCGTTGCGACAGATCTCTTTGAACTGAACAAACACCACCACCTCCTAGTAGTCGATAACTACTCGCGGTATGTAGAAGTATGCACGTTGAGGCAGACAACATCAGAAGCGGTAATTGGTCACCTCAAAGCAATATTTTTCCGTCGTGGTATACCTGTAGTCCTCCGATCGGACAATGGTCCTCAATATTTCTGGAAAATTATTCCAAGACTTTATTGCGAAGTACCAGATAACCCATGTCACAAGCAGCCCGTATTACCCGCAGGGTAATGGAGAAGCTGAGAGAATGGTAAAGGTAGTCAAAGACATGACCCCAACCTTGGCCTTCTATCTTACCGGACAACGCCGGGAAGCTGCGGCTACAGTCCTGCAGAGCTGCTAATGGGCCGCCAATTAAGAACAACGCTACCAACTCTTCCCTGAATGTTAATTCCGAGACTTCCCAATCACGAGGAATTTAGAAAAAAAGACAAGGAAGAAAAAGAAAAACAAGTGAGAAACTATAATAGCCGACATGCAGTGTGTGAACGCTTGAACCAACCTTTCGATAGCACGGTCTGAGTGAGAAATGTGGCGACAACTGGTAAAGTTGTCGGAAAGAGGGAAAAATCAAGGTCGTACGGCGTAGAGATCCCGAAAGGACTTCTGGTCAAAAACAAATGTCCTCTCGCTCCGCTGCCGACAGACATAAGTGAGCAGACGTCGCCTCACTCACTGGCCTCGCAGTCAAGAACAAGGCTGCCAGACCCGGCTTGCAATGGCGCCGAAGTACGAACAAGGTCCGGTCGGATTATCAAAAAGTCAAAGAGGTTCACAGGGTGACTCCTTTTACTGCTTGTGTGTATATATATGTATATATGTGTGTCCTCATGCGCATGCCCCTTGTGTTCATAATTTGTTGGCGTTATTGATGTGTTTGCAACTTGCTATATATCCTTAGTTGTAGCCTCTGTCGGGGGAGGAGAGATGTGGCAAGAGGCATGGAATAACGAAGAACGAAGCGCCGGTAACACACCCGGTTCATTTCTAGAGCCCAGCGGACATGGCCTCGTCTCGTCCTTCCTAGATACTGCTACACTCTTCTGGCGGTGAAATAAGCAAGTCCCGCACCTCTGTGGCAATGGCAGGTAGTAGGCTTGACACGACGTGGTGGTACTTCGTCATGTCTGCTGTGATGCGCCGAGTCACAGACTGTGACTCGACCTGCACAAACCAGAGCTGAGGACCTGCTGGCCAGAAGGGAGGCAGCTGCAACGTGACCGTCGAAATGCCCCCAGTGGAGCTCGTCGCATCGTTGTCCGTCATGATGGCTGGTTCGGTTGGTTGCGTTGAAGTTGTTTACCGGGTCACCGCTGTTGCATCCCTATTGGGCTCGCGTGCGTGACAGGTAATAACCCAGACCGTCAGAAAAGTTACTATATAATTTACTTGAAATCAAACCCATCTAAATGAACAGAAAACTTGGACGTCGCGGTCGGTCAGCAGGGATTGTCGGTGATGTCTCGCGCCAGAGCCGTTTATACTGAGAGAGTTTGGTCTTTTTAAGGAGATTTTGACAGTCTGGCAACCACAGCAGCGTAGTCTGACAACTGGGGGATGACTAATTCCGTCCGCCATTTTGTGGCTCTGTCTCATTGAAACTCTATGCGATTTCTCAGGAATAAAGAAGAGAAAGAAGTAACGCCATTTTGTGTTATCGCGAAATCCGTTGGTTCTAGCGGGCAACAAGCTCCGCCCATTGGCCAAACTCTCTCAGTAAACGGCTCTGTCTCGCGCTTGTCTGCTTGTTGTTCCATCGATCCTCGCGCATCCACCGAACTCGGGTCCCTCCCTTTTCTCGTCTTCAACTTGTCGATCAACGAAGCCTGGGGGGCTATGTTGCGCTTTTTGGACTCGCAGGAGACTTGGAAGAAGGAAGTGACGTCAACGACTAGAGCGAACGCAGATTGGATGTTGACAGAAGAAAACAAAATCAACATCCAATCTGCATTTGCTGCGCTGTTGACGTCACTTCCTTCTCCCTAGTCTCCTGGGAGTCCAAAAAGCGCAACATAGCCCCCCTGCAGGGGCTTCGGAGAATGTTGTTTCGGCAAAGGGAACGTGTCACCACAAACCTCTTAATTGGACCACTCGGCCCACGTTTGATCTCTTGACTCATGTGTAATATTTTTGGAGGTGGCCGGTGTTGGTAATGAGGTGGTGGTCCGAGAGGTGATGTCAGTTACCGGCGGAGGGCTGCATGAATGGCCTTGAATGCCGGTGGTAGCGATGTCTTGCCTTGTAAATGTTGAGAAAAGAGTGGCAGCCCCTGCTACAGCCGTCGTCGAGGCCGGGGAGTTGACGTCAGGTTCATCCGCTAAGGCGACCCGGTAGCGCCAGGGGCCCGCGTCCTCGCGGGCCCCGCCGAGGGCGAGAAACGACGCCTGTGACTGCCTGACTTCTTTATTCCAAATCCCAGGGTGAAATGTTCGAAAGCGATAGTAGCATCCACGACCTATACGGGCACGTTCAAAATTCGTGCCCGTACAACCGCTAAACTTGGCTAAACTCAGAATACTACATTATGTTGAACAAGTCAAGAGTATACTGAGTCAGGAGATTCAATATTACGTCTCAACTCCTCTTCGCCTTTAAAATGCAGCTTACATTGACTTCAAAAATATATTCCAGGACTCGTGAGGACAGAGTGCGGTGTTACTATATTGTGGTAAAAAAAACCTCGACCGATTACTGGAAACACCGTCTTCGAGCAAACCTTTTTTGAAGTCTATAACAAAAAGAAACAAACAAAGCCTGAGCGGATAATTATCTTTGACTAGCCCCCCTTATTTAATACCGAGCTTCTTTCACGTAAACCCAATCCACTGTGGAGTTCAGTTTTGACTATAGCCATAGATTCCTTCAATAGTTGATCTTTGGAGTCGTATCTCTTGACTCGTTGAAACTCTCGACTTGTTAGACCTCTTGACTTATATTGGATCTCTTGACGCGGATTATCTCTCGACTCGTTGAATCTCTTGACTCGCTGAATCTCTTGACCCAATCCGATCCACTGAAAACCGAAGACAAAGACACCTTTTTTATTTATATTCCGTTTCGCTACGGTGCGACCAGAAGAGAAGCTACAGGAGCGAGCACAACGCTTTGAGCAGGCCTAGTCTTCCTGTATAAGTGGGCCTTCTATGCTCGCGCGCTCATGAAAGGAATGCGCCATTCAAAACAAAAGGATTGTGCTTGTAGCATCGGCTTTGCTCAAACTTATGGTAAAAAAAAAGTAGCTGTTGGTGACACGTTTACAAGTCATCGTATTTTCAAGTCAACTGTGGTGTCGATGAAAAAAAATTAACGTGCGTGAAAATCGCGTGTTGTTGCCAGACCAGGACGCGATGAACGTCAAAACGCGCGTTATTGATGCCATTGGTATCAACATTCTGAGTTTTAGATGTTTGGTTTCCTAGAGCACTTTTGATGTCAAAACAATCGCTAAACTACTTGTGTTGACTGTTTGTTGAGCAGTGCTAAGAACAAATTGTACGATAATCTCGACACCAGATACTTTCATCCTTTCCTTACTCAACGAAGGAGCCCTTCGTCTGCGCCAAGGTTACTAAAACACCCAGTCGGGAAACTCACCCTTGAAACCCGGACCGCTCGCGTCCACCGAGACCAAACTAAATACGATAACAGTGCCTCCCTTTAGCAACAAGTCAAAACATGAAAGTTTATTTAGATAGCTACTGCGAAATGGCACTGCAAGATGGCGCCACCGGCCCTTGCGCGACTCGACCTGAACCAACACGTGCAGCCGTGCAGTTCCCGGAGCGGCCGCTACGGGAGAAATGGCGTCGATGCGATCGCCCTTAGTTCGGTTCCCAAGTACGGATAGGAGCCACTTTTTCAAAGCAGGCTCTATGACAGTGTCACAACTGAGTTGTTCTAGTAACGTTGGTCTGCCCCTTATCTAAGAAAAGGATGAGGTGGGTTTCTGAAACGCAATGGCGCCTGTCCTTAAGTGAAGTAATTTTCTCTTTTTATGTAAGGTCAAGAAACGCAGAGAGGAAAGGCCCGTTCTTGAATTCGGAGGTTAGTTTTAGACAAGGGCTTTGACTCATCATGAAGTGTGTTCCTTTTCGAATAAACGCTTCAGCAACCACAATTCTGTGTTGTGTGTGGTCGAGTAAATAAAGAGTGAATGTGCTTAAAAGTGTTTGTTACGCCCAATAACAGCTATCGCTGTCGCTTCCTCGCACACTGTGATAAAAAGCTTTGACTCTTTTATTTCAACGTTCTTTTTTTGTTCCTTTGTTGTGTCCGCCCGAGTTGAGTGAGCTAGTGGTAATTCCTGTGACTTTTCCCCGTCTGAGATGATCATTTTCGGATGTGTGGGCAAAAAACACCATCGAAGTATACCGAGCATGCCTCTTTCTGAACCGAGGTACCTAACGGCGACGGCAAAGGGAATCATATACCCGGCACCAAGATAACCTCTATGGTCCGCATGGACCATATAAAGGCTAGTTCAAACATACACCACAGACCATATATAGCGCTGAAGTCGGCGCTGCACCGACTCTGTTCTCACTGTTATATAATACAGCGCTGCGATGTATGTCTGAACCGGCCTCATGGATCTCGGGTGAGCTACATCGCAGTATTTCAAGGGGTGAAGAGGGAATACGGCACTAAATTGGCTTTCTATCGACAGCGCCGCCATAACAACGCTGCGCTGTCATAGAGAAATATAGTACTACGTAAAGAGTGGCCACTCAAGCCGTTTCGCGGCCCAGGAGTTAGGGACTCTACTGGCCGTTAGTAGGCGCAACAGTGCCACTTATTTTGAACATTTATCAGATATATAATATTAATAAATAACTTCGTTGTATAGAGTAAACTTTTAAAATTATTACGAACTTTGAAAGCTTTCAAAAACGACTTCAACGGCTCTGGCTATGGCTGCGGCACGACGGTTGGCTTCGGAGTCGTGGACTCGACGGAGGGCGGATACTTCGGCTGCTTGGTCTGTGTCTCTTACCTCGTTGTGCGGGTTGAGTTGGTTCCACGGCTTGTTGTCTCGTGCGGGTTTCTAGTCATTCTTCCGTTGCGGTCAAGGTATACGGTTTATGTAAGAAGTATTGTTACTGTAGTTTCTTTGTTGACGGACATTTACATTCGCTCACTGAATTTAGAAGCGACTGGGCCAGTCAAATGTGCAAGCGCCTTTCAGCACATGGTCATATGTGCAAGCGCCTTTCATGGAACTTGGACGGTAACTTTTTTTAAATGCCCTCCATCGTATTGCATTTGTCGCTGTAACCGCCGAATTCACAAACCTCACTCCGATTGAGGAGCCCCTCCACTTCCTCAAGGAAGGCGCGAGGGCCGGCACTGGTCAATCGCGAAGAGCGACGCCTATCCGTCGTCGCGATTTGCCAGCGCCGGCCCTTGCGCCTTCCTTGAGGAAGTGGAGGGGCCCTCAATTGGAGTGAGGTTTGTGAATTCGGCGGTTAGTCTCGCTGTAATACAGTACTTTTGTTCCAGTGTACAACTGTTGACGCGTTATTCATACATTTTGCATGTGTATTGTTATTTTTGTAATGTATGAATAACATACATCACTCCTTGTCTTCAGAGTTGATGTTTGTTTTGCTTGTCATAGTTAGAAAAATAAATACTTTTGTGTGTCAATCCCTGTTGTCGTCCCATGTCGTCCCTTCAAGAGAGTTGGCACAAATGTGAAAATATCCTTACCGGTGTGTGGTCAGTTTGAATTATATGTAGCGTTAGATGACATTTCTTCTGCAGTACAATTAAGGTATGCTTATAAAACAATTCTATTTTAAACAAAAAACATGCTAGTTACAATAACACTGACTCGTTAAACTAGAGGGCGCATGCTACTGCCCGATACAAAAATACCGCCAGAATTCGCCTTGAATCCATTTATTCATCTGGCCAGCGGTTACTGCGTGCATCCATCCATTAAACACTCAACTAGGGACTATACTGGCCGCTGGGTGCGCTCGTTGACGCTGAATTGGGCCGCTGGGGCCTATGGAAGTGTCCGCTCTTTACGTAGTACTATATTTCTCTATGGCGCAGCAGTGTGAACCAGCCTGTATGAAGGGAGAACGCTTTGCTGTACTCAGTTTCACTTTACTTTTCACCACAGCCGACGCAGCGATCCAATGGAGCCAATCAAGCGTGATTGGGTTAGTCGGTGATAGCAGACGCAACTAAGACGATAAGTGCCGTGCCAATGCACTTGGGGCGCTGCTTGATTAGCTTCGAATTACGATAGCTTTGGCTACGATCGGACTTAGATGTGCGAGGAAGTTTGGGATGCATGTCACTGTAAAAGAAAAAAAAAAAAAACAGACCAAGAACCTTACACTTCGTTTCAGCTTGTGCCCAAACGTAGCCGAACCTACGAGTAGATTGGACCAATCAAACAGCGTCCACAGCGCAAGTCACTAGACATTTTTCGTTTATGATTGGTTATGCGATGGCAGAAGACGTACAGAGACATGACGAACACCACGATGGTGAGTTTTTGATGACGCCTGATTGGTCCCTCGTCCACTGCGCCTGGAATGGGGCTGAAGCTAAGTAAAACTTACTTACGCACTATCGGAATCGAATAAAATGCGGACACTGAAAAAAAATTCCATCGCACTGTCGGCGCAGCGTCGAAGCTTGGGTTGTGCTGGGCGAGGGTCAATCACATCGGAGTAGGACGCACACCGTCGCAGCTCTCTGCTGTCCACTTCGTAGATTTATCAATTTTCATAGGACTCCAGGAGACGCAGCATTCGTCGACGGCTACTCGCTTCAGTGTTCAAATTTCATTCGAACCCGGTAGTATATGCTGGCAGTTATTCATCCAGCCGACGCCGCAGTCTGTATACTCCGGTGGCCGGGCGAGCCGAAGGCGTCGAGCACCGTCCCGCCCAGCGGCCTGATAACATCGCAGCCGCGCCGCCGAACCCCAGCGCTGCCAATGGAACCGCGGGGGCGGGGTTCTTCCATGCCGGCCCATCGGGCCTCCCGGCCGTGGCAGGAAGAAACCCCGGCTCAGAGGAACCCCCCGAACCACCGACGCACGGGAGTGCCGCCGAGGACGCCGCTTGGGGTAAGCTTTTGGTCACCGGTCACCAGCGACTCCCGTCACGCGGTGGTTTAGCGCGGTCAGTTCAGTTTAGGAAAGCCCCGAACCTGAAGGAGATATAAAAGGGAAAAAAGGCGCAAGGAATCCTCATGACCCTTCTGGTGCCCATAATTCTAAAGACCCGTTCACAAACTAACGTTTCCTTACATTGCGTTATGGTACAGGAACATACATCTACTTACGTCGACAGTCACCGGAACATCCGTGCTTCGCATGATGGCAACAAATTCAAAGGGTAGCTTTGCACGGGATATACGAAGCACGGATGTTCCGGTGACTTGTAAGTTACTTAACGTAATGAAACGCAAGAAAACACCCATGTGTGAATGGCGCTTAAGGCTCTTAAAAGGACCGTGCAGCGATATTATTTATGCAGTCTCCCAATGTCTCACTTACGCAAGCTTGCTGGTACTTCTAGCGCCGAGATGTTTCAGTGGCGCCTTCTTATGGCTCCCCTTTCGTGACGTCACAAGTTGTAATCCTATGTACTTATCATTAGTTGTGAGCTACAAGTGTGTAAAAACCAGGACGGTAAGCTTGGAGTCATCGCATATTTAAACCAACACCGTCAAAGTTGGCAGTCTGATTTGTTCTCATTTCCTTCTATGAACGCAAAATGAATCCAAATAAAGACGTCACAGTGAACGTTTGGCCAACCGAAAATGCCTACCATAGGGACGCTTTTGGTCGTGCACATCGCCATTACAGCGTTACGGAGTTGCTAAGCAGTGTACGGAATTTCCATTCCGGAGTTGGAATAATTCCGGACTGATTCTGCACATTCGCGACCCGGAATGGAATGCGAATGGAATGGCGCTAGCGCTGGGAGGATTGGAATGGAATGGAATAAGATGCCTTTTGCAGGAATGAAGTGGGAATGGAATGGGGTAGACTTTTAAGCGTGCTGTGAGGGCCTATGGCCTGCTGGCGCGATGCTAGCGCACGGTCAAAGTGGCTTTTGAAACAGCATTATTGCACTTAAGGCAGACTTGTACAGAACTCATTATAAGGAATCGAATTACTTACAATCAATTGTTTTTGGGAGTAATTTTGCAATCATTTGATTGCATTTATTTGGAGGTAATCACAAAGTAATCTCATTACTTTTGGAACTACTAAAACACTTGTAACAGTCACTATTTTCCCCTCACCTTTCAAATGGCGCACTTTGTGCAAGTTTTCTTCCAATAAATTCTCGTACCACGTCTCTGAGAGGAAGATGCATGGTTTATCAAAATTAGTGAATAAAGACTCCTGTCTCACGGCGGCCATCTGGAACAATTAGACTTTTTAACCAAGAGTAATTGTAATAGTAGTTTATTATTTTTTACGAGTAACGTGTTCAACACTGACTTAAGGTGACTAAAGACTTGATTGTCTCATCGGCTGATGATCATGCGAGATGAATGTGGCAGGCTCTCATTGAACCAACCAATGCTGAAACAAGACGCGAAAAAGCGGCTGTTGTGACCATGCATGATTAGAGTATATCAACCGATGCTACTACGAGCTGATGGGATCAATCAAGCACCGTCAAAAGTGCAAGTCACTGGGCCTTTCGTGTTTATGATTGGTTCAGCGATGATAGAACACAGAATAGCAGGACGGTGCCCCTTTGACGCTGTCTGATTGGTACCATCAGCTCGTAGCGTCGTCTGCGTCCAGGCGAAACGAAGTATATGGCTTTCCCGTGGAAAACAAATAAGAATTGAATTGAATGTGACAAAAAAAAAAAACATAAGCTATTTTACTCTGTGAGGGTGGATGACCCGCGAAGCTGTTTAGCACACGACAGAAACGTGACACAGAATTTTGAACAAAGGCACGAACACATTTATTATCTTGATCGGTGTCGGTGGTTATCGTGACGAAAGAATCGGCATACACATTTATTTGATGCGTTCTCCGCCCCTCGACGTTCGTCGTCTTGTCTGGTTTGCCGCATGCGCTTGGCGTTTTGTGCTCGATCTTCATCGGTGGTGTTTGCCGCCCACCGCCGCCGTTGACATTCTCGTTGCCGTTCCCGCCGTTGCTCTTCGTAGGCGCGTTGCTCTTCGGGAGTCCGGACTATACGCGGCCTCCCCATTACGTCGAGCGAAGTGAAATAGACCTATTGCTAAATTACCGAAGCATCAAGGAGAATGCAGGAGATGGTATTCAACGCGCCGCACGTGCCGACGTCTGCATGGCAGTAGGAACTGTTCTAAAGCAAGAGCCTAAAACAAATGGCAACTTGCACGCGCTTTCGTCAACTCTTTGTTTTGGTTATTTACTTCGAAACTTTCATACGGGGAGGGCGTGCGCGTGGGGCGCCTTCGGCGGTGCGAGGGTAGAGTTTTTGGTCACGCACACAAAAATTCCACGGAACCCTAGCCGTAAATATCTTCGCTGTAAAAATTGCGGGAATCGTATAGCAAACGTAAAAGTACATATTTTAAGGGTTCCATAATATAGTCATAGTCCCTCGTGCTGCCACCGTAGCGATTGCACTTGGTTAGCGGTTTTGGCACGTGCGTGCCGCAGTTCATGATTATTTGGGGCAGGTATAGACCTTTCCAAAAAAGAGCGTGTGGCCGGTGCCATCTGAAATGTTCGTGCGTATGGCGCGTACTTTCCTCGCTTTCCGAAGTGACGAACACGCACGTGCTGGGCTGTGAAGATCGCACGCTGGACTGTGATTTTGTAAACATTGGAAAGGTCTATATAGGCGATTGCATTTGAGGCATCTGGCCGCCGCCATGTTCTTGCTCGTGTGAACAAGCACGTGCAAGTGCAAGCCTGCCAAAGCTACATTCACGCGCATGCTGCACGTGCTTGCACGCATGGGGCACCAGTCATAGACGCATGTTTGCAAACGTCTATACATATTCGCTTTCGACGGCATATAAGGAGTATTCACTGGGCGCCATATTTGTGGGTGATGTCAAGAGCGCATGCTCTGAATGAGCCCACATTAATAGGCTGCTAAGACCAGCAATCTTGAGGGTGCGAAATGCACGTTACAAAAGAACTGTGGAAGCTCGCCATCAGCACGCGCTCAGCAATCGCGCACACAGCTATGGCCGCCAGTGAATACTTCCTATAGTAGCGGTGCTATTGTGCAGGCGTTTGAAGCAGAGAGCAATATAGCTTCTTTCGCGCCATACGCGACCTAGACACTTTATTGCCTTTAGCCGGGGTCACACTGCTTATCATACAAAAAGTGACCGCATCTCCAGATGGTGAATGGTGTTGATTGGGGCGAAGCTCTGGGGGTGCTTGTCTGCGTAGACGCTGAGCCGCAGCATGCCGAGCCTTTCGTTCGTTTTCATCCATGTCAGAAAAAGAACTTGCGGTATGGAACGTGGTTATATACGCATTTGAGCATTTGACCGCAGCGCCTTCTTCTCTATAAACGTTGAGCCAATGAATGCAAAGTTTAACGCGATTATATACCCATTTGACCGCAGCGCCCTCTCCTGTATAGACGTTGAGCGGCTACATGCAACGTTTCATCCATGACATCCCCAGCTCTTGAGTTACTACCACATCTCAGAGTTCCCTACTCGTCCCGCAGTCCTGGCCGACTGGTTAAGGCGATGGACGAAATCCATTGGGGTCTCCACGCACAGGTTCAAATCCTGTCGACTGCGCAAACATATATCATAATTTTTCCATAATTTCTTCGTAATTTTTCATCATTTTTTTCATCTTTTATTTGCCCTACACGAGTACGTGAGCACGTGCTCACGTGCTCGTGAGCACGTGAGCTCACAAGCAGGAGCACGAGCACCGGACGCCGGACATACGGACATGGCTAGCCCCTAAGGAGCTTCGCCCTTACAACCTGCATACAGATTCCAACTCACATCACCGTGAGATCCGTGCTTCGAATGCTGCATGGCAATGAGTTCAAGGAGAAAACTTGGTCCGCGGCATTCCAACCACGGATATTGCGGCGACTTGTGTTTCCTGACTGTCTTTTGAATGATGCATGAGCAGTGTGACCCAGAATTTATATATCAAATGAACAACACGCTGGTTATGTTTTTCGTAGAAGGAAGGCATACAGTCCGTTTGCGAAAAAAATGAGTGGTTTTATTATTTGACGTTGGGTGCGAGCCTCTTACGCTTGATCGCTCGACAGATGTCTGCAGTGCCGGCAAAAAGGGCCCGGAGCCTTTTGTGCGGCTACCGCTTGGCTTAGCAGAATCTGTACTTTAGGAATGCACTCGCATATTTTTGCAGTTGCTTCTGCGTTTTATATTGTCAGCATTTGGTTGCTTTTTCTGGTAACAAACTGTAGCTTTAAAGGGCCAATTTTCCTCGTTTAGTATCCTAGGGGAATTTACTGGTATGGTTTAACCATTACAGGAGTGGAAAGGGTCCCAGTGACTCCATTCCTAAAAGAAAAAAAAAAGAAAGAAATGGAATTGTCGGAAGCTCTAATTCCCCGAATAGGGGTTGGAATGCCCATTCCGCAACACTGGACTCAAGTACTAGCGCATACAGTGCCTCTGACCAAGAAGATTTTTGTTGCGATGATTTCAAAGGATAAAAACGGACCTTTTCTTTCAGTCGCTCTTTCGCAAAAGTTTATGATACTACGTCGCAGTGTCGACGTAGTAATCGGGAATTGTGTTGTGTGTATGTGTTTAGACAGCGAGAAGTTAGTCAGCCCCATTGGACATCTGCTGTCTCCGCTGTAGATGGAAAAATTTGCCCGTGCAGTATACCGCTGCAAGCCTGCGATCTTTAGTGTGCATCACGCACACGATGCAAGAAACATATTTAGGTGATTCTACTCGATTCGACGAAGCGCCCAGATTATGTTCGACGCACCTGGCGCTTCTCTTGAACGCAGATAGATGGCGCCCGAATCAAAGGGCCCATCTAACCGAATCTTCCTTATTGCATCATAACTTCTTTTCCATTATATCAGAATGGAGAGATTCTTCCTCAGAGGTCTGCTCACCTTCGCGGCATCACCGCGCCATTCGCCGTACGGCGTTCGCAAACATGGCCTATTCTGCCTCTTAAAGTTAACTGTGGGCCTCTTGGTCGGAGCGCCTTCTACGGCGGCGTGAAACAGACCAGTATACTGGTTAGAGGCTACCTCTGAACACAATCTGTCAGTGCTTCCTCCCCGGCGAGGGCGGATAGTTGCATCACCTAAATATGTTTCTTCGATCGTGATCACGCCGTAGTGTTACATGACCACATGCCGGTACGATGCTCATCCAAATCGAAATGGGCAGGTGTGGGAATTGAACCCAACATTCCTGGGTACAGTGTTCTCCTGCAGCGTGAGCTTTCGCCCCACGTCTCCGAGTTGCGGTGGGCTTGCACACTCGACCACCGATCCCTCTATTGTTTGGGGCAACTTTCTGTTGCAATGAAGGGCTATGAGTGCCCGTGTGCTTGAATACGTTAAGTGCTGATGAAAGCTTTGCACACGCACTCTTCACGTCTTTTAAAATTCCACGGAAAGTCGACCCATATATCGCGACTCTATAGCGACCGATAGGTGTCGCCATTCTCGGGCAGATATGGCGGTTGAAAGCAGGCCGTGCCAGGTGCCATCCGCCAGCTCCAAGCACAACGCTTGGGTTTCAGTAGGTAAGCGTTTGTTCCCGAATGGTTTGCCCCTATTTTTATTGACTACGTTTTGAATATGCGTCGGTGTGTTGGCGCAAGCGAGCTTCCAGAAGATCGGCCTTTTTGGGGAAGCGTTGATAAACGCACAATATCTGGTCCACGCGGTTACGTAAGTTTCATTCCGAACGACCTATTAGGCAACACGCTGATACCACAGCAACGACAGTCACAGGGACAACTGATGGCCTTACACAACATGAGAAGCAATGTAAGGCACACGTAATTCCTGAGGCCATTATGAGTTATGGTTTTTTCTCTGGCTTTGTCATTGCTGCTTTTTCGGGGGTTATGGACGTAACCAAAGCAACTTTCCTCGATTTACTTCACGCTTTATTTCGGCGGCTATTGCGCCAATGGTCGACCATATGCAATCACGGAGGCCACAACCTAAAATTACGTTTAACGAAACTTAGTGATCGACTTGCTTTTGCAGTGATGTAGTCAACATGTTTGTTCCAGGTTAGAGCTGATGAAAAAATAACTCCTAGATATTTAGCCTCAGTTAAAAGTTTAACCGGTGACCCACCAATAGAGTATGATGAAGCAAAAAATGAGCTTTCCAAGTAAACCTTATGTGAATACATTTCAATAGGTCTAAAAGCATGCTCCATTTAAAACACAAATCCTCAATCTTATCTAAGCCGCTTTGGAGAGCAAGCATGTCAGTATTGCAAGCCACGTCTCTGTATAAAACAGTCATTAGCATATAATTTTATGTTAGAGGAAACTTTTTTAACTATATCGTTAATAAAAATGAAAAACAAGAGCGGTCCTAGGCTAGCACCGATCCCTGAGGGACACCAGACGTTACATTTACATACGGGGACTGGATTTTATTAATTACCACAAACTGTTTCCTAGAATTCAAGTAATCACGTTTCCAGCAAATAACGTTAGGATCAATATTAATCTTCTGAAGTTTAAATATGAGCAAAACATAAGGAACCATATCGAAAGTTTTATTTAAAATCCAAAAAAAAAGGCAGTCCACCTGCTTAATTTTTATCGAATGATAGTGCGATATCATGATAAAATTCCGTTAACTGCGTGACGCAAGATGACCCGGAGCGAACACCATGCTGAGCTAGAGCAAAAAAAAAAAATATTTGTTTTTGTGTGATTTATGAGATTTTTTTTTTTTTGTATGTGATTCATGAGATTGTTGTAATTTATGTGCTCCATTGTTTTACAGGATTCGCTTGTGAGAGAGATATGCCTATAGTTCTCAACCAGATTCTTGGGACCAGACTTGTGGATCGGAACATTTGCAGACTTCCAGTCAAGTGGTAAAGACCCAGTTTAAGGATACAGTGAATAGAATGTGAAAGTAACAAGAAATATTATCAGCACAAGACTTTAAAATAGTGTTTGGAATATTATCGGGACCACTCACTGAACCGTGTTTTATTTTGGTAAGCAATTGAAACATACCTTGCACATAAATTGAATTTCGAACATGTATAACATAAGATTAGCAGAAAAATCCGAGTTAGCGTTGTGACACGTAGTGACGTCCGCAAATGCGGACCTAAAGTAATCATTGAAGGTGATAGCATTTAAGTTGTCCTCAGAGACAAGGTTACCGTCGACGAGCAAAGACGGAACACCTACAGTATCCTGGTGATTAGACCTTATGAGCTTCCAGAACTCTTTAGGGTTTTGTTTGAGCTTGTCGTTCAGCGTCGCGAATTAAATTGCTCGGGACGAAGTTGTTGCACGTTCTAAAAGAGATCCTACCTCTATTAGTTTATTATATGATGCGGAGTCGTTGCGTATGCGGTATTGTTTTAGTGCACGTTTATTTTTATTTGTAAGCTTGCGCAGCTCGAAATTAAACCATGGTTTGTCACGACGTCGCTTGGACGTAAGAACTCTAGATGGAACAAAAATTTCAAGAAGAGTTGTTAATCAGGCTTTGAAAACGTTCCATAATAAATTAACGTCACCCGCTGTACCCATTTCTTCAAAGACAGGAAGGAATTAACTGAGATTTTCAAATAAGCCAGCATAATTACGTATAATCCGTCTGGACCATCAGAATAAAGTTAGATTAACATGTTGCCAAAAGAACACTTTTTTTATGCCTTTATCCCGCATACATCAAACGACTGGAACCACCTTCCAGCAGATATCGCAACTATACCCGATTATTTTCTGTTTCGCCAATCTCTGTTTACATTTCTGTTTGTTGAGCCGACATGAGTCATTTTGATTTGTTTATTTTGTTCGTAACAGATGTTGCTTACAGCTTTTGCCAATCGGAGTGTATTTTTGATATTTGAATTTCTTGCCGCATCTTTTTTGTTTGATCATTTTGTTTTATTTTTGTTTGCTTTACCCCTCCCCTCCACAGTGCTTCGGCGTTTGAGGGTATGTACAATAAATAAGTAAATAAACAAGAAGTAAAATCGGTCTGGTTTATTTTCTTAGTTGGAAACCTGTAAATACAGTAGTAGGTTTAACAATATTTTAGGGGTGCCCGAAAATTCGAGTTTTAAATTCGAGTCAAATAATGATTACCCGAGTAATTCTATTCGACTTTCGGATCCCTTGTATTCGAGGTTTCGAATAATTGGATATATATTAGTACTGCTGTCAAAACTTGGAATTTGTTCAGGAACACGGTTCATTTCGTGAAATATTTCTCATAGGTTTGTGTTGGGTCTAAATCAAGCTTGCATTCAGAAGCCGTGACTAGCGAACCATTTTGACAAAATATAGCTTGATTTTCTGTGTTCCTCAAACGAAGCATCAAAGCTCCCCTCTGATTCTTGACTGCGCTCATACACTCTGAGAAGCGCCTGCGCGTCTACTTACCCGCAAAACACTGAAAGAGCCAATCTCTGCGATCTAGGAAATCAGCTCAGCGAATTATGAGGCGGAACATCCGTTTAGACGTAAAAATGAAGTCTGCGCTGTGGCATTACGCAATGCAAAGCGTCATGCTAGCATTGGGTAATGCCACAACCTAGACGTAATTTTTACGTCTAAAAGAATGTTCGGCCTCATCATTCGCTGAGCTGATTTCCTAGATTGCAGAGATTGGCTCTTTTAGTGTTTTGCGGGTAAGTAGACGCGCAGGTGTTTCTTACAGTGTAAAAAACACGTAAACCACGCAAGTCGCCATTTTAAATTGATGGGTTACTTGCAGCCAGCTCTGTGCATTATGGCTATTCTCGGTTGTTGCGTTCATAAGTTCTAAGTTAATATTAAAATATAAATAACAGTGATAATTGAATCGGCGGACTTTTCCCCTAGCCTGTCGCCATTGTTGTCAACTCCAAAATCAAAACCCGCAATAAGAATCCCGTAAAACCGCTATAACTGACCACAGTTGAGACGCGGTGCAAAAAATAACATTGTAATACAATTTAATGCCATAATTCTTCTACAGACTGTGCAGTGTGTAATAATGAATAAAGAACCATAAAGCCGGGGTTATACTGCTTATACATGATACAAAAGACAGTATGCAAGCATCAGTCACCGAGATATCCATGGTTCGAATGCAGCATGCTAAGTTCATCCTTGAGCGTTGCCATGCGGCATTCGAACCACGGATTTCGTGGTAACTTGCGTTCGAATCTGTTTTGCAGACTTTCTTTTGTACGATATATAAGCAGTGTGGCCTCGGTCTTAGGGCCTTTTTTCGCTCAGACCTCTTGTATAAACACAACGATGTCCACTACATCCTCTTGCTGTTACCAGGGCCGGCTTGCTAGAAACAGCGTCTCAGCTGAGACTGGATGAAAGAAAACACTGCCAAAGCCAGCGCACGAGCTGAGCGGGACTCAAACCGCTCCGAAAGTCGCTCGCACCCTAGCCTTTCCAGTGCTTTCTTTCACCCAGTCTCAGCTGAGACTGGGTTCAGCCGGTTCAGCTCTGGCCGGATTCTAACTAGCGTCTGATGTCACTGAGAATTTCCAGAACCACTACAGTCTCACAGATTATAAACGTCGTACCCTTTCTTAATTTTTTTTCGTACTTCCCTGAGCTCGTGCAATACGACAGACTTAGTGCATACGCACATTCATGCACAAATCAGTTCAAAGTGGCTTCCAAGTTTCCCACCGTAACATCTTAATGACGTCGCGAGCGTTATCTTCACTGACAAGTGTGCTGACAAGCAAAGATAATGACCAACATTACTAACTTATCACCTGAACTTGGACTCTGAAGAATCTCAGACCGCCAGAAAAGACGCTGGCAATACTTGAAAACCGCTTAAAGTTCCGCCACCCCCAGAACGGCATTTTTTTACGCTTGATAACGGTAAAACCGCTAAATTTCGCTGGAAAAGCGCTGAATTGTCAACACTGTCCGGCATTTCTCAAGACGTCGAACCAGGTGGCAGGGCCAGGTGGCGCAAGACGTCACCACATTCAAACGGTTCAGCAAATATCCGTTCATTCAGCCAGCACGCTGCGTATCCACAGGAGGATAGGTACGCACATCCGACAGCTATTATGGCTACTTAGACAGTTGTTACTAATAAGCAGTAGGGTTTTTCCTCATTTATGCAGTGTTCTTCTTAGCTTTGTGAACATTGCAAAACAAGATTTTTTTAATATTTGCATTTGATTCGAAATTTGATGTTTTGGCAACTTTTCGGCACTATTCGATTACAATTCGATTCGAGTTGAGATGTCATATTCGCACACCTCTAGTATAATTTGGTAGAGCCAAAACAAGACTGCCAAAATACGAGCAGAGTAAAGTGCCCTAGAGGACACTCCGCAAATTTTAATTCTCTAACGAAAAAGAACCTCTGGCCGCTTCGCTAGCGATATCGGCGATTGCAAGTTGAATCTTCTCTCAGTTCGGGAGAACAACTTTGATGGTTCATTACAGGCTGCATGCGACAAATCACGATGAAATGTCCGTAGAAAGCATTCCATCACAATGCCATTTAGGACTTTTGAGAGTTGCTCGCTGTGCACCCTGGAGTCCTATTTTTTTTATCTTCGAAAAGCACACTCTTTGGGTCCGTTAGTAAAGTTGCAAAAATAAAAATGTTTCTCGGCGTCCACGTAATTCACGCCCCCCCCCCCCCTTTTTTTTTTACCCAGCACGAAATCAAACAGATGTAAGTGACACAGCATACACGGCATCGTGCCGCATTGTCGTGAATTTAGCAAAACGCGCAGTGCAAACTAGTTAAAACGAAGAAACTATTTCGCAAAATTGTTGTTAACTCTATCATGATGCACGTTTTCAAGCTGCTAACGCTTACACCTCTAGGCCAGCAATCTGTTCACAAACGAGTCGGTGTTTTGTCCACACCAGGTGTGGGCACCGCGGGAGCGTGGAAACCAGACTCGCGTGATGCCTCTGGGCATGCGCCGTGCAGATAGCAGCGCCACCGCAGCGTCGTGACGTCAGGGCCACGCTCCGGTCTATACATTGCCCGGAGTTATCGCTTAACGTGATTTAAGATTCAACGTAACGCAGATTTCGAGACAAAGTATAAATAAACTGGAATATTTGAAAGAAAAATAATAAAACTCGTAGCAAAGTTTCCTATTTTGTTGCAATTCTTGTACTTAAAGCCATTGGAGACCCATCTTAAAATAGCCGTCTGTGGCCTAGGATCTTTGGCATCACTGTTTCGATAAGAATGCTCAATGACTTGCGGAGCGTGTAATGTTTTCGGATTTCAAGCGAGCAACGTCTGTCCTGCCGCCGAAAGGCACGAAAATTTAACACCCTTCACTACCCTTAATCAGAGGAAGGTGCCAGAGAGTGAAGGCTTTTTTTTCACCGTTTTAGATTTATATGCATTTTTTTTTTAAATAGATAACTACAAGTACAGTCTTTAACAGTATAAGAGGCCCTTTCGTCGAGGCACTTTATTCTAAAAATAAAGTACCCTCGGCCAAAGCGTGCTTACCCATCACCACCTAGAATATTCTACTAGAACTCTGACGTCACCACAGTGAGATCGAACGAAGATACACATTTGGCACGAGTGCCGCGTCAGCGTTCGGCTCAAGATCGTGTCCATTCAGCGCTTCGAACGACTCTCGGCATCGGGCTCGGGTCCAGTTGCCGAATTTGCACGATCCGACCGTGACGCCGTTTCATGGCGGAAGAGGAGGAGAATGTTCGCAGGCCTTGAGTGTCCTATAGTCCGTTGCAACCTAAGAACGAAGGGCGAGGGTAAGACGGGCCGGGGAGGAGGAAGCAGACGGAACGCTAAAGAGAGAAGGAGGTTTCCCCCTCTCTTCTCCAGTGTTCCGTCCAAGACCTCCTATAGTCCGTTGCAACCTAAGAACGAAGGGCGAGGGTAAGACGGGCCGGGGAGGAGGAAGCAGACGGAACGCTAAAGAGAGAAGGAGGTTTCCCCCTCTCTTCTCCAGCGTTCCACCTGCTTCCTCCTCCCCGGCCCGTCTTACCCTCGCCAGGGTTGGGCAGAAATACTCAAAAATGTATTTGGAAATACAAATACTGGGATACATTAAAATAGTAGCTAAAATACAGATACTGAAATATATCTGTAAACATGTATCGCGATACGTATCGGAAATACATTTTAAATACAGGCGAAAAGTATTTGGAAATACAAATACAGGAATACATTTTAGGGAGGGCAGAAATACAAATACAGAAATACTGATACTGCAATACATTTTTCAAATTTGCTTGAGACGCCAACTGAGATGAAGCTTGAAGTTCGAAGTGGAAGATTTTGATCCCGAAAATACTTTCCCTTAGGCTTGGCACTTTGCCTTGAAGGTGGTGGCTTTGGACGTCAAGGAGTCTTAAATGGGCTCGAAAAAACGTTCCATCAAGGACTGACCGTGGTCTCTTCCCTGACATTCTGTCTGTCTGATGAGGGATGCAAAAAGACTTCGACCTCTAAATAAATTCTTTGTAACCCTAAATCCCATCAAAACATCACCACGCCCCTGTCAAATAAGCACGCCCCTGTCAACATTGATCCCATGACGTTACGGTGGAATGAACTGGTATTTTTATCTGTAGGTGTGGCCTTGAACATGAAACTTTACCACGCTGTTGTATGAAAGGACAATACGTACTCTTGTTGTAGGTTACCTCGTTGAAGATCGTGCAGGCAGCGCCATTTGGAATTTTCGAGAGTAGTAGACCACCTTAGACATCCTGGAACACGTCTTATCTTCTGTTATGGTTGAAAAAACGATACGGTGGCATCCCTGTTGTGAAGGTTCTTCCTGCCGGCCCTCCGCCACCGACGCATGGATTGCAGTCCTCAAATTTCGCCTAGCATCATCCAAACAGAGACCTCGTGGATTGCGACCTGATTTTGCCGGCACAGGTGGGAGCTCTCCGAGAAAGAGCGTGCTCGAGACGAGTCGCAGGTGTACGAAGTATCGGTCGGCACAGCGAGGCCACGTCTGGCCTCCTTCCTGGGTTTCTGATCACCAGCGCATCGGGTCACGTTCACGTCGACTGATGACGTAGCCTTGACCCGTGCAATATTACGGACGCAACCGCAGACGCATTCGAATATGTGTTGAACTTCACGGCGTGAAGTTCAACACGCTACGGTAAGAGAGACAGTTAGCACTGGGCATTGGATGCCAGCTAACAATCACTCAAGAAATCCCTACCTAAGGACCTGTGGCAGAAGATGCTCTGACTCCACTCCTGGCACGCCACCTGGTTCGAATCCCCGGACCCCGACTACGCAACACGTCTCAGAAGAGAGACGAGGACGCATAGAAAAATAGTTTGGAGAATCGGAAGGAACCTTGGTCAGCATAGTAACAATGCCCAGCATCTTCTCGACCCTAGTGCTCTCAGAAGTAAGAAAAGAATGCGTTTGGACTTGGATTTTTTTTTTTTTTTTTTACAGGGGGGGGGGGGGGGTATTTCTCAATAAATGTAACGAAATACATTTCATCCTGATTGTATCGCGATACAAAGAAACGTTCAAAATGTATTTCGATACAGGAATGCAGATACTGGTGAAAAAAATGTATCGCGATACAGAAATACAGATACGAAATGTATCTCTGAAATACTATCGCGATACATTTGTATCGCGATACTGCCCAACCCTGACCCTCGCCCTTCGTTCTTAGGTTGCAACGGACTATAGGAGGTCTTGGCTTAGCACTGCCGCAGAGGTCTGTTTCTCTCGGCCAGGGGGCGCGAGCGCTGTCGTACGACGCCACCATGTAATGCATGCATGGAGCGTAAAGCGGCGCTGGAGCGTTCGACCATGCACGAGCGACGGTCATTTACAAGCGTGCGTCAGTATTTGTCTACGCGAAGTAACAAAGCGTCTGGAAGGAACGAAAAAAAAGTTTAAATAAACAAAAAAATGCTGCTCGCGTTTTCAGTTTAGAGCGCAGCTCTTAGGCGCTCGTTTCCGGCTTGAGTGGCGTCGCCGTTACCGTCGGCGTCGGCGTAACCGCGTGGTGCATTATGGGTAAATGTCCCCGCTAAATTTAGCGGAAATTTTCCCCGCTAAAGTTAGCGGAGAAATTTCCCCGCTAAATTTAGCTGAAAAAAAAAATCCCCGTTATTTTAGCGGAAAAATTTCCCCGTAAATATAGCAAAAAAATTTCCACACTAACTTTAGCGGAAAAATTTTCCCGCTAAATTTAGCCTAGAAAATTCCCCGCTATATTTAGCGGAAACATTTCCGGCCAAATTTAGCAGAAAAGCTTTCCCGCTCAATTAAGCGGAAATAATTCCCCTCTAAATTTAGCAGAAAATATTTCCCCACTAAATTTAGCTGAAAGAATTCCCCGTTAAATTTAGCGAAAAAATTTTCCCGCTAAATTTAGCCGAAAACTTTTCTTGCTGAATTTAGCGGAAAAATTTCCCCACTAAATTTAACTGAAAAAAATTTCCCGTTAAATTTAGCGGAAAAATTTTCCCGCTAAGTTTAGCGGAAAACTTTCCCCACTCAATTTAGCGGAAAACTTTCCCCACTAAATTTAGCCGAAAAACTTCCCCACTAATCTTAGCGGAAAACTTTCCCGCCAAATTTAGCGGAAAAATTTTCCCGCTAGCGGAAGAAATTTCTCCGCTAAATTTAGCAAAAAACATTTCCCCGCTAATTTTAGCGGAAAACATTTCCCTGCTAAATTTAGCGGAAAAATTTTCCCGCTATATTTAGGGGAAACATTTCCCCGCTAAATCTAGCGGAAAAAATTTCCCCGCTCAATTTAGCGGAAAAATGTCCCCTCTAAATTTAGTGGAAAATTGTCCCCTAAATGGGAGGCGAGCAGGAGAGGAGGAGGGGCAGAGCCTCCTCTCCGTACCTTCCCCTCCTCCTCCTCAAGAGCTGCGCTCTAATTCGGCGTTACAGGGAGTTGTAAACGGCTTTCATGTTTTTATCAAAACGATAAGATTGCTTTTTTGTAGCTTTTTTTTGTTATATTTTTTACAAATTTATATCCACCAATAAAGTTCTGCCCGTTTAGCGTTCGCGAGCAACGTAAAAAGGCATAATGACGGACAACAGAAACGCGACCAAGAAATATTCGCTTTGGCTCGCGAGAGGCGCTGCGTTACCTTTCAAGCTACGAACTTCCTTCGTATTTTTTTTTTACAGCGAAGTTGTTTATGACTAGCAAGTGGGATTTGTTTCGTGTCGGCGTCCACATACAACACAGCATTCATTTTAACAAACAGCAAGCACAAAATAAGCATCCGAACAAGATAATTGATGATAAGGCGCTCCTGATAACAGTGCATTGTGCAAAGCACGTAGCGATCACCGCATACGTTTTGCGGTAATGATTACGTTGCGCAAGCTGCCGCGGCGACGGCAGCTTGCGACGTGGAGAGTGACGTAATAGCCTTTCATATATAAAAATGTTGGTACAGTGCATTTACTTTTCTTTCGTCAATCATTTGGTATAGACCCTTTTGCTATTCATATTAAAAATAGCGCAAGAAACGGGACAAAAATACGAAGAAGCACACAGGACAAGCGCTATTTTTAATATGAATGTCCATTACCAACTTGCCCAGCAGACCAGGCTTTTACAACCCTTTTGCACTTTACAGGGCCGGATTAAGGTATGGGCTAAGGGGGCTGCAGCCCAGGGCCCCCACTCTCTGGGGGCCCCCATGCAGCTCGTAGAAAAAAAAAAAAAAAAATAAAAGCGAAATTTAAAATATTTTGGAAAGCGATGTTGCTTTGCCGCAGCATTCGAGAAGCGGGATATACAAAGATAATGGCGATGTCAGCGAGGCCAAACGCGCACTTCGCGTAGCACACTCCTATCCCTGTACAAAGCCGGCCCTTTGGGCGGGTGACCTGCCCCTTAGGCTGCTTGTCCGCTTTCTTTTGAAAACGGCTTCGAGCAAACGAAGAAAACACGCGAGGGGCCCCACGATCTGGGTTTTTCGCTCCACTTTTTTTTTTTTTTTTTTTTTTTGTCAGGAAGGGAAATGTCATAAACACCAACCCTTCACCCTACTCGGGCTCGTGTCTCGTGCGCGCAAACATGTGTTTTTGAGCAGCGCTTACACTTTGAAAGTGCGGCCTTCGACGCTGCTGGAGAAGGGAACAAAGCTGCCTGCCGCCTCCGCGGTGGTCTCCGGCCTACATTTGAAGCTTTCGAGGAGAAGGCAATGGCACTAAGCGTAGAGCAGTGTTACCAAGGTAAGCTCACTCGAGACACCTCAAGGCAACTATAACGACAGTGGAGAAGGATGCGAGGGCACATGGTAGCAGAAGGTTCGAGGTAGACACGTTTTACGTAATTCTCGATCACCTGAGCTCAGCGCTGAGGACTCAAAAAGCCGCGTATACCGATCTCTGTGAAAAATTTCAGTTTTTAAAACTTCTTAGGGAAACTGGAAGCGAAGACGAACTAAGAGAGCAAGCTCATGGGCTCGCTGAAACCTACAAGGAGGATCTCGAGTCGACCTTTTCCACTGAAGTCGTTCAGTTCTCGCACTATCTGAAGAGTTGCGTTTTACAGGATACAAGTGCACGAGGACTTTTGCAACTTCTGCAGGAACGAGACATTGTAAGCGTTTTCCCCAATGTTTCCATCGCCCTTAAAATATACCTGTGTATTCCTGTATCGAAATGCGAGAGATAACGGTCATTTTCGAAGTTGCGCTTGATTAAGAATTGCCTTCGCTCCACTCTCAGCAAGGAAAAGTTGAATTCTCTAGCTATCTTGTCTATCGAAAGGGATATATTGCGACAGATATCTTTCGACGAGACGATATTTGAATTTTCAAGCTTGAAGAGTCGCAGGATGCCGTTTTGAATGTAAAGTTTGTTCGCATTCAGATTTTTGTTAGTTGTGTTCATATTTGTTGTATTTAAGACACCCGTGACAAACACTGCTGTTTATTCCCTCTTTCATTGTATTGCAGAGACATGTAAAACGGTCCCACATGATGGCCCTTTGCGTTCCTTTGCAACGTAGAGAAACTGAAAATTCACACATATCATTGCATAGTGCATAATATGCGATATGTACGCATTGTATAGCTAAAATCTGCATTGTAAATATTGTTAATACTCGTATATTTGCGGTACCTTTTTGCACTTTCATTCAATTTCGAGAGTGATTGTTTGAATAAAATATGTTTCTCATGGAAAAGGGTTTGTTCTGCACTTCGGTCTATGCCTACGTGGCAGAGCGATCATTGTTGCCAATCAAAACACAACAAGTTATCCCTTAGACGATAATCAAATGCGAGCTGTAATGAATGCGTCGATGACACTGAAAAATATAGACTGTACTTTCTATTGATTAAAAAATAAAGGAAACTGCAGTATTTCCCAGGTTCATTGCCTTAACCAGACATCATTATCATCATCATCGTCGCCATCATCATCATCATTAGGGCCCCTGAAGCGTCCTTAGCCCAGGGCCCCGAAATGCCTTAATCCGGCTCTGGCTGTTTACAAACATGAACTGCCGCTTACGTCCCAAGCGACTTCCGGTCGCACTGTCTTTGCAAGCCTGTTGGGCTTGCTTATGTCACCAGTGCTAGAAAGCATAAATGCTACACGAAAAACGAAGTTGGTGATTTAACGAGCACCTTCGGCCGTACAATATTACATCTTGGAGGAGGCAAGTTGGTTTACAGGAATACTCAAAACATTTTAACATCGCACTCCTTCGTTCTTTTGGCGTTCATCTGAAGAATTACTGGTTAAACGTTTCCTCTATATTTCAAGCAGCGGTTTTAAGGTGGCCCGTGCTCATTCTTTTTATAAACCGGAAGTTCTCGGGGACGTCAAAGACTGAAGCACTACCTGGTGGTGTTTGCCATAAGAAAGGTCTATAGTGCAGTGGGCAATCGTTGAATGTGATACCATAGCTTCGCTGTCCAACCACCTTCACAGCGTGGATTGAAGCCTCAGCTTTCTCTTGTGAATGACTGTATTTAGAAAAAAAAAGGCTTCAGTTATTGGCACTAAAATGCATAGAAAATAATTCTCAATATTGCATCAATAAATGCATTTAAACAATCACGCTTGGGCAGACAACAGATGCACAAAACAAGTTTCGGAGTGTCACTGTTGACAGCTATTCTTTTCCTCTTTTTTGCGAAAGTTTTAGAGGTCATTCTTATGACGGCAACAATGTTCTGATATCCATGTAATTACTCATTATTTTGCCGTACAATTAATTATATGAACGTAATTGTTTGCAGGAATTCAGGCATTAATTATTGTTGAAACCGGGAGTTCTTTGTCAGAATTTTAAAACCCGTTTGGTGAAAGTGAAAAACGTTGCAATTGTGTATATTTCTTCCATTCTTGCTTTGGCTGGCTGTAGTAATTTATACATATTTATCTGGATGGCACTGATGCGTGTGTTTACATGTACTTTGATAAACAATACAACTATTCTCTTCGAAACTTTAATCACAAATAGTTTCCCTTTCTTCCACTATGGTGGCAAAAGCAATGGTAACGCAGAATGTGATACAGCCCCTAGCTGGATGCTGAGCGCTGCGTCGCATTCTTAAACCCTTAAATATACACAAAGAGAGCAGCGAAACATTTCTTGCAAGGTCTGTACCAAGTTGTTTTCGAGCTTCCTTTCGCAGAAAAACACCGTTGTCGCGCGTTGCAAGAAAGGAATAAAGGTAACAAGCACTCGAACTAACTCGGCTCGACCCGGGAAAGTAAACAGGCCTAACCTAATGCCCGCTTTTTTTTCACTGCTTTTTTTTTTTTTTTGTTGCTTTTCGCGCTTTTTTACACGGGAAGTCCGAAGCTCGCTCTTTTAGCCTCTGCTAGGAGTAGAACGTCACTCTATGTTTGATCACGTGAGGCGACTCACTCGGAGGGAGTAACTCAAACATACTCATGTAGGACGTCCTGTTCTCACTCGTCCTCAATCAGTGAGGAGACAAGCGCTGCGTCCGCGTTCGGATGGCAGTCGTTGTTTCGTTTTCCGTCTAAAAAGTGCAAACCGGAAACGTTTTTTTTTTAATGTTTATGCCAGCTACATTTTGAGTTAGTACGATAAATAAAGGCACAGAATGTATTTTTGGAAATCTTACCGCGCTATACATTTGTGTCGCGATGTTGCTATGCTATGTAGGACACGCTTTCTTTTGACGCTCGGGATTGAGATCTGTTGCTTCAGTGACGGAAGACGTGCGTATCTGGAAGGCCGACTTCCGGCGGCTGCGTTTCCCGCCCTCGTATCTCAGACAGACGTCCGCTGTGCCCTCCAACCAATTGTGAAGCTGACGAGCCTGGATTACAATTTATAACGGCTCGATATTTCTCCTTGAGGTTTCAAAGAACGCGACGTAAATTGCATCTATGCTTAGGCCAGAAATTTACGTCAATCAATCAATGAATTAATCATTCAACCAATCAAAATAGGAATCAACAAATTACTCAATTATTAAATCAATCAATGCGTTGATGGACTTGCCAATCAATTAGTATTCAAATATTTGTTTATTTCAGATTAGATATAATCAGACATTGATATGGGATGCTGGGGCGAAAAGTAAATAACAAACCCAAGCACGCATACGCCGTTACAATGCTGAATACATTCAAAGTTCTTAGTCCCTCCATTAGCTTAACAGCTTGTTCTGGGATTGAACAGGGTGAACCAATGAATGCCAAAAAAGGACTCGAAGAATTTGAACGTAAGAAACGTCCGGGGAAAAACGTAGAAAACGTAAAAAGGGTAAACTGCCTGGGTTAACAGTTTGCTTCTGCCCTGTTTGTGTCTGTGTGTTTTTCTGACTTTGTCACGCCCTTTTTTGCTTTTTTTTATTATGTCGATCAAGCAACCAAATGGTTCAGCAAGGAATCCACTATTTTACAGTGTCATAACCTCCGATACTCTGTTTGTAACTAGGGTGTCTTTTTCGCTTGTAATCTAGATATTTTTCAACAACAGCGATTTCGGCAACACACACCCAAAACGAAGAGCTTCTATACTAATATTCTGCGTGGTGAAAGCAATCCAGCGGTGTCCCAGCATCGATGGAAAGAAAGGTCAATAGACCGATCTCACCAAGCGTTCGGTGCATGCGTGACGCCACCATAAATTTAGTTTACAGGAGGCAGGCCTCTTGTAAACTACTCAATGCTCAGTGGCGTACCAATTTGTTTTTGAGTGGGGGGGAAAACCAGAACCCCCCCCCCCCCCCCCCTCCAGGGCCGGGGGTGCAATGCCCGGTATCCCTTGGGCGCCACCGGCCAGTATTTGCCCTGCCCAGTGACGGCTGTTTCAGGGGGGCAAAACACATGCCTTGCCCCCTCACTCTGAGAACTGGGGGGGGGGGGGGGGGGGGGGGGCAAGCGCCCCCCTTGCCCCCCCCCCTCCCCCCGTTTGGTACGCCCATGTCAATACTACACAATGTCAAAACATTGAGTAACATATGATCCCCAAAAGAGAAAAAAAGACAACAAAACTTCACTCAAACTGAGCTAGCTTGTCTTCGTCGCAGGAGCTTTGCCGCACAACGCCGGGTTCAAGTGGGCATTTTTTTTTGCAACCGACAACTGTGCTGCTCTATCTAGGGAAGTAGTGTCTGGAGAGTCGGTAGTTTGATGTTCAAAATTGTGTGACGACAAACAAACCAGCTTACCCTTTCTGAGTATCCACGCATACTCAATAGAATACAGGTAGAACTTGATAATCACAAGGATTTTGTTGTTGAGTGTTTCAATGCGAGTCAATTGCGAGTCAATTATTAAAAGCCAAATTTGAGAGCCTCTCGCGTGTGTAGTAAGCACTTCAGTGAAATCGACTTCCTGTATCCTGTTGCTTCCAATGTGTTCTGTGAGTTCTGGTCTCTTATTAGTTCGGAAACGATTCCTTTTTTTTAAATTTTGTAAACCAGTAAACAAACATTTTCTGAAAATACTTGCAGAAAGAAGAGGTGACTGGCTTACGGAGTCGTTTCAATTAAATTTCCTTTTATCCACCCAGTCGACGGGAAACATGCGAGAGCCCCTCGTGATCCAAGTATTAAATCTAGCCAGTCCGTGACACTTCAGCGTCCCAAATATTAAGGTATACACCTGCCATGAATTACTACCGTTTGTGTGCTTAATTTTGCGGACTTAAATGCGCACAATGCGTGATGCGCTTCTCAGGGAGCGATTTTAAATTTTCAGACAATTCTTAGTAAAAATTGGTTAGAACCAGTGACTCAATCGCCCGAATTTCCCGGGTCATGTCTGACAATTTAACAATTTATGAAAATGTCTGCTTTACTTTCGAGCAGAAGTCGGGATGTGACAAACTTCTTTGCCACGTATTCGATGCGGACATCTGCTCGTCAGTAACGGTCGAGTCAGACTTGGATAGAAGAGTCGGTATCGCCGAGCTCAATGTAGCTCAAACTACAACAACAATGTGACGTGTTGGGCTAGTTGGTTTGAGGTGAACATCCTGTCGTGCATGTTTCTTTACTTTGTCCAAGTATTTTGCCACTGTTTCTTCCCAAGATGTTTAGCTAAAACAGGTGTGCGGCGCTTTGCAACGCAACTGTGCGCTCGTGCACCGCTGAAAAGGCAGCACGTAATTTACTCTAGTGAATGCAAAACGTTTTTCTACAACGACCTCCACAGATCCAAAAAAAAAAGAATCAGACAAAAAAAGAATAGTCCTGACGCACGCCGCACAAGCTGTAATCTGGACCTCCAGGCTTGTTTTTGAGCTTTCGAAAGTGTTTCTAATAGACATCCTGCGTTGCCCAGGGGGCGTTGCGAAAAAGGACTCGTTAGGACTTGTTTTGGGTAGCACAGCTTGAGCGTCTCAATCTGCCACACACGTAGAAAGCGTGCCTGCTCTGGTGCGGAAGGCAGGATCACGAGGGAACTACACAGAAACAATGGAACTTCGAACGCCGTTGAAGGCTTGAAGCACAGGTCAAAGCTAAGGCGCTAACAGCGAGACCCAAGGGACGCCGTTTCACTCGTTCCAAAGTAACGATGAAAAATAAAGCCTTGGGATTCTATATATTTTGACGTCACCATGCTGAGATAAGAGACGCGAATCCTAGCGGTGGTGGCATGAAACTGCCACTATCGATTGTCTTGCTCCGTTGAATCTAGCCGATTTCTAACGTTTAAAGGTGCTTTTCCGTTCTTCAGCACTTTGTAGAAAGATAAAAACTTAGCGAGGTTAATATAATAATAATAATCTCTATATTTCGGGTGCCCTAAAAAGCCAAGCGGCCTTCTCTTAGGTAGTGCGATGCCTTCTTTTGAGTTGCCAGAACTAGTGCGAGGCCCAGTCTGGCGAGCTTGTACTACACACAATTGGGGAACCAAAGCTTGCTCAGGGTTTCAGCGCAACAAGCTGACACAAAAAGCAACTTCGAGGTACTTTTATTCATTAGAAGATCCCTAAAAAAAAATGTCATATACGTTTTTTAATAAATAAACAATTTTTAATCGGCATAGTTGCGAACTAACATAGCCACTCCTTGCTTTGACATAGCACGTCGTCTGCTCGCATCCTACCAGTTACGTCACAGGAGGGCGCCCGCGAGGTGGCGCCACCAAAACATATCGTCGCCAATGGCCGCCAGTAGACCTCCCTATGGACCTTTTCAAAAAAGGGCTCCTGGACGGTTTCATTTTCAGTATTGGGGCGTATATGGTGCCTGATTTGCTCGCTTTCCGAAGCGACGAACATGCGCGTACTGGGCTGAGGAAATCGCACTGGGCTGAGGACTTGTAAAGATGGGAAGTGTGTATTGGTGATGACATCGAACAGTCACGCCTCTAGCGGTACGCTTCCACTTTGGGGACAACAAACCGTATTTTCTTCTTTGTTTGTAATCAGAGAAATCGAAGATGACGATTCACTTCACAGCAGCTGTGCATGGGCTCCGCTATAACCGACCTTCAATCTTTGTTTCCCCTTATTCCGTTTACTTCACTTCACCATTTCCATAGCAGGCAAGGTTACTGTCATCTGAGGTTCTATTGTGCTCTTCTTTCCAGCATTGGCCTTTGTGAAGAGGCTCGTCAACGCCTGTTTCAGTTGCTCGGTATCTCGGTACGACAAGGGAAGGTCAGCAATGGCAGATGTAATCTTGCGCGTGTGTACGCGTGTGTAAAGCGTCTATAGGGAGTACTCGCTGGCTGCCATAGCAGTGTGCGCTACTGCTGAGCGCGTACTGACGGCGAGCTTCCGCAGTTCTTTTGGAACGTGTATTCCGCACCATCATGATTGAAGGTTTTAGTAGCCTATTAATGTGTGCTCGTTTAGAGCATGCGCTCTACATCGCCCTCAGATATAGCGTCCAGTGAATTCCCCCTATAGAGAGCGTTCTCCCACCGTGCACCGCAAATCGCGGTAAAGGGGCTTATGAGACCATTTTTCCGAGCGTCAGATTTGAGTTGCAACAACGGGTTTTCTGTTACCTCACCGAGATGCTCAGCCACTGAAATAGGTAATAAACAATTAACGCCAAGACAACTTTTGGGACATAACACTGTTGTGTATAAACTCAATTACTTGCCTCGCGATCACAGGGTAGAAGAGAAGCATACAAAATAAAAGGAAACAAAAACTGAAGGTCAGTTACGACTGCGTCCATTCACAGCTGTTGAAAAGCGTCTATATGCCAAGGACAAAATTAGCGCCACCCTAGGAAGTTTCTAAAACAAGTAGTTCTCCAATATTGGTTACAACTTAACAGATAACACAAGAAGATATAAACCCTCCCGAAGAACATGCTATTATGTTTATTTTTGATCTTAGTCAAAACGGAGCAACGTTTAATGTATTCAGAAGCTGCTCATTTGTATATGCGATAACAATATCTCTTAATTACACTAACATTATCTATCAAATGGTAAAATATGTATTAAAATTATCATTTTTTGTCTAAGGAGGATGTATTTTTGGCTGCTGCATCAAACATTTCCTCAAGCACTTTAAACGCGAAATTTGAAAAAGAAAAGGACACAATCTGCAAACGAGCAAACACTGAGCTGTGTCTGCCTGAAGTTTAGATACTAATTCTGTCGACACCTGAAGGCGGTGCATTCGTACTACGAAACAATGTTTGCCAATTTTGCCATTTTTGTTCATTTTCATCCGAGGCCTACAACAAAAAATGCTGAACATTAATCCTTATAAACTTGTGAACACATTTAAAAGCTATACTTATCAATAGCTGTTACAAGTATCACGAGTAAAAACCGAGCAGTTGTTGTGGAAATTGATTGTGAATTTCCTCCAATGAAGCCTATTTTGCAAGAGATGCAGCTCTCAAACTAAGATGCAAAAAAAAAGCACACGATATGCAAAGCAAACTCTTCATCTACACATCTTAAAATTAAACAAAATTTGGTCTTACCCTGAACGCTGCCCCTTTGTACTACCCAATGATGTATGGCCGAAAACGCTACGTTTCGCGTGTTTCCATTGAGCTGAATTTTTAATTTACTCATGCTTATTTGATATCAAGATGATTATCATTTTCCCTTCTTTACAGTGTTATATATAAAATATTTTTATGAAACGACCGAGCACTATGATAGCAATGTAAACACCTGGTATTTCCGCCGTTTTTTTTTAAGGCCGCTGTGGTGCCTCAGCCTTAAAGCCTCTTGATAAAATTCGCGCTTTAATGCCCAAGTCCCACTAAAACGACAAACAGAAACAACCAACACGGGCAAGCCTCAAAGACGTGCAGCATGCACGCGAAGGTATATTTGGCGAGCTTGTCCCCACTCATGCTTTCTTCACAGGCACCGAGGAATTGCAAGCTTATCAAAGTTATTTCGCATGCATGCTGCACATGTCTGAGGCTTGTGGGTATTAGCGGCGAGATGTTTTGGTGGAGCCCTCCTATGGTTCCCCCTTGTGACGTCATTACCTTGCAAACAACAAGTTCGATGGTGTTTGTAAATAGCATGGTGGAAGCTTGAAATCATTGCGCTCTCAAAAAAACCCTGCCAACACCGTCAAAATTAAAGTTCTTTCATTCCTCTTATTTCCGTCAATGATAAATCCTTTTCTGACGTCATAGTCAGCGTTCGACCAATCGTTGAAGGCAGACCGCAGCGACGCTTTCGGTCGCGCACGTTGCCATATCTGTTTGTCGTTTGGGACACTGGCGTAAGAAGTACCGCCAACCATTGTCTGTGCAGCGGCGCAAGACACTTGTCACGAGCAAGCGCTGCAACGTCAGTCTTTTCTAAAGACGGTGCACGTACCTCAGCTTTTGCGCAATTAACCTTACTTGTAAAACGAACACAAACACATCAAAGGGCTTTAGCTATACCGCTATACTGTGCCGGTTGTAGTGACGAAGGCCCGTGCCGCGTGTCCTCACATGGCCCTGTCCTACTTCCAGGCGCATCGATGGATTCCGGAGGCGAAACGACTCGGCACTCGACGGCCCTGTGGTCCAGCAGCATGGACACGTCCCTCAGAGACTCTGCGGACACAACGGACTCCGAAGACGGGGAATCCTCAGCGAAGACAGCAGCTGCGACGAAGAGGCCTGCTCGCCGGGAGGAAGCTCCGGCTACGGCCGCGTCTCGTCCACGTCCCCGTCGGGCACGTCCGTGCTGAACCTCCGGCGGCCCCGCAAGGCCACCCGGCGCATGTTCACCAACAGCCGCGAGCGCTGGAGACAGCAGAACGTGAACGGGGCCTTTGCGGAGCTGCGGCGCCTGGTGCCCACGCACCCGCCGGACAAGAAGTGAGCAAGAACGAGATCCTTCGGCTGGCCATCCGCTACATCCGGCTCCTGAGCAGCATCCTGGACTACCAGAAGCGACGGGACGGACTCCTGCTCCTCTGCTCCGTGCGCGTCAAGGCGGAGCCCCCGGATAGTCCTCCCAGCTCGCCGGCGTCGAGCCTGAGCAGCGCGGCCGAGCCTTGACAGGGACCGGTGGCCTCGGCATCGCGATGCGCTCGCTTCTGAGCGACAATGAGCGCTCTTCAAACCCCGCTTAGACATCGGCGGCTCCAACGAAACACGTTAAGCCGCGGTCACACTGCTTAACAAGATACAAAGAACAGTCATGCAGACACTGTCTGACACGTGCTTTTTGGTCCTGTCACACTGTCTGCAGACAAGTCCGAAGCATGTATGTAGCAAAGATGCTTGGAACATGTTTGAGACGTGTCCCCATGTAATTTTACCGCGATGTCCGAAGCGAACACTGTGTCTTCTGTACGACGAATGAGCATTGTGACTGCGGCTTTACGTCTTCTATAGTCACTATGGCATCTTCAGAAGCGCAGGGTGTGGCGAGCCTCGAGCATCCTATTATCGCAGCCAATGAGATTGAGGCACCAGCCAATAAAAACCGCAGGAACCAATCACCAAACAAGAAGCTTGAACGTATATGTGCTACGCCCTGCTTTCCTGAAGATGTCAGTGACTATATACCACTTTTCTACACTCCGTTTCACTTAAAGTCCGACCGCAGCCCACGCTATAAGATCTGAAGTAGCCAATGAGGCAACCCCAAAAAGTGCATCGTCAAGGCCCTCGTCGTCTTTGTGCGTTTGCTATCACCGGCTCAACCAATCACGCACAGACAGTGTGCCGCCATCTTGCGCTTTTCCACTGGTTGTGATCGGACTCAAACGTGAAACGGGGTATAGTGCTTAATCCCCAAAGAAAAGAAACAAAAATGATGAGTCACTGTGAATGTGGACGTTTATGTACTGCTTTGATATTGCGCGGATGAGAGCTACTGCGCGCGCTCAGAAAGCGTTCCACAGCCCAACAGACGAAAAATAAAACCGCGCGAAAAGCGATTATTGGAATGGTCTATTCGAGGCCTCGCGATTTTTCAAGTCAGATCAGGGACATCCTCGATGCGGTCACAAACTCTTCCCGAGCCCTAAAACCGTAGTAACGTTGCCAGGACGCGGAAAAAAAAAAAAAAAGGACGTTGTTTGCTGCAGACGCGATAATGAATATTTAGCGAATTCGACTCAAGCATGTTTGAAGCACGTTTGCTTCAATCATAAGTGGGCTTCGAGCATGTGATGCGTTAACGGTGTGGACCGCTGCCCAAGGTCGGAGTCACAATGCTAATACATCATACGAAAAACAATGTGCCGACACTGTTTTGAGGCATGTCAAAAGATAATTCTGTCACCGTATCTGCAGGGAATGCCATTGTCTATTGTGTGAGGCATGAGCGTGTTACTTGCTGGCTAACGTCGTTGTTGGCTACAAAGCTGTGA
>JABSTQ010005707.1:0-77170 GCA_013358835.2 Ixodes persulcatus
GGCTGCGGACTCCTTGCGTGTGGCGCTCCGCACGGGCACGTCGGCGGCGGGTTCCTAACCGGGCGACAAGGCGCTGCCTCGGAGCCTTTCCCCTGTCCGAGAGGCCGACCGGAAGGCCGACCGGAGGGCCGGCAGGAGCCAGCCTCTCGGGAGCCAACGCTGGACCCCTCCGAGCTCGGCTCAGAACCGTCCGAGCTCGGCTCAGACTCCAACTCTGACACTTCAGGGTCGGAGTCTGACTCCGGTTCTGGCTCGTTCGATGCAAGGCAGATGTTGTGAAGCACTGCACATGCCGAAATAATGGCAGTGGCTGTTGAAGGGTGGTAATACAGAGCCCGGTGCCTTTGCAGACACCGGAATCTGTTTTTCAACAGCCCGATGCAGCGCACCACAACAGACCTGACCGAGGAATGCGCCTTATTAAACCGGCCGCTAGGGGTGGAGGTCGCGTGGTTCCCGGGGACAGGGGTGATGAGCCAAGGCTCCAAGGGGTAGCCGCTGTCACCTGCACATGTAGAGGACGGAACATATTACATTCTTTTCTTTTTAAAATGAAAGGCAAGAAAACAGCAAAAAAAAAAACTGTTTGCAACTATGTCAATTATAATGCAGCTTAAGTGTGACTTAAAAGTTTGTCAATATTTCTGGACTACAGTATCAGCTTACATTATGAATAATTAGCACCAGCTTGCCTACACACTCCCTGTTATTTCATGCAACTATGTGTTTTCCTGGTGGGTCATATGGGATGTGTGCTCGATTCCTTAGGGGTGCTGTGTTGTATGCAAGTGCATTATTAGGCCCTGGCATCCGACAGACAAAAGCTAATGCTTTGTTGCTTTTGGGAGTGTGGCTGTGACCTCAGGCACAGGCAAAGCAGAACACGCTGGCCTTGTCTTTGGCGAGCAGGGGGATAAGGTGCCAGTTCGACGAGCCTCTCTCCTAATCCTCGGGGGTGTTGGAGATGGGGAAAAGAGAACGGGTGGCCAGATTGGAAGGGGGTCAGCTCCTGCCGGGACACGAAGGCTCTAATAGGAGGAGCTAGGCAGACCGAAGAAGAAGGGTCAGGGAAAAGAACCCATAGCGTGGGACAGAGACGACCCTAGGACAGATTCGGCGAGCCCCAAGTGGCCAAGGAGGAATGGATCGCACTCCGGACAGACTGACGACCTTCAAAGCGACCAGGCGAGCCCCCAGGGATCACCGAAAGAGCTCCAACTTCATGCAAAGTGCCTGCCTTCAGACTGACTCAACGAGCTTTAAACCAACCAGCAAGAGAGTACAGGCAGACAGTAACAGTGAGTGGGCCGAACCGGACAGCGACTTGCACTGCGGTCGCATGACTTGCGCGGTCTATCACTGTCATGAGATTGGTGTAGTGTGGTTTTCATAGCCTGCAGAGTGTGAGAGTTATGTGGACATAAACAGAGAATAATGGCCAAACTTTGGGTGTTGTCTCACTTCAAGAAGTTCCAGCAACTGTGTCTGTGTGCCTCACAACAAGCACAGTTTGTGTGGTACTGTGGCTTTCAAGCAGTGGGAGCCACCGTGTGCGTAAGGAATGAATTCAGTATGCTCACCAAGCAGGAACCGGCCGTCGCGTGGCAGCTGCCCTTGCTCAAGTCGGTTTCGGAGCCACGAAAATTGCCACACGAAGGAGTCGTGCACCGACCCAGGGTACCGTGGGTCGATGCACATTACCCGGCAGTCGGCGTCACACACCTGAAAGTGAGAGAGATATCGACATGTAATCACCTGAATCCACAAGTAGTAGATTGTACTTATGGTTCACAAAGCAGTCGCAATTCCAGAACCTTTCAAGTTATTTTGTCTGATACATGCATGTCAACACACCTTCCTGGATGCAAGGTACAACCACCTTCAAACGAAAATTTTTTTTTTATTTTATTTTGCTTGCACGTTTTAACATACAAGCATTATTTTTGGGAGAAGCGACTCACGGCTCACATGCTACGTAGAGATGCTCGCGCAGTCGTGAGACCCCACAGCCCGCAGTCATAAAACGGCATATTTACACCGTATCGGCGTTACGTTTTTTTTTTCTTTTCTACACATTTGGGACGCGTTTTGACTATAAAGTAACATGAGTGTACTAACCACCATCACGTTGAGGGCGTAGAAGTATTTTCGGCACCAGTATGCCGCCTTCGTGACGGTGGGGTCGTTCTTGGACGGACCGACGATGGAGATCATGGTCCCGTCCACGCAACCGATGACGCCGGGTATCCTGCCGAGCAGCTTGAAGCCCCTCTCCGCGTCGAACCTCTCGCTCGGCGTCTCGGGGAAGTGGATCCAGCCACGCTGGACCCCGAGACGACGCACGATAGCGACGGACACGGCGCGGACCGCAACGCTGACGGTCTTTTGGTCCCGCGCTACGTGTTCGTCGCTCGCCACCATGCCTTGGAAGCTCCCCGTGGCGTAGAAGCGCAGTGCACACAACACTTGAAGCTCCACAGTCATGACCGTCCACGAGGTACGCACTCTCCTCAACTCCGGTTCCTCGCGAAGTTCGTCGCACAACCACCGCACCAAGTTCTTCGGCAGGCGGTATTGCTTGCGGAAAATCTCCTCCGGGAGTTCGAATGCATCGCGGTGTTCACGATACAGCCTTTCGGGCGAAAAAAAAAAAGCTCTATTAAAGAAAACGTCGAAGTAACGAGACGGCGACGCCTCGCCGCCGAAAACATAGCTGCCAATGACACCTACTTCGGAGCAAGTACCTTTTGAAACGTACTCGGTACAAAGTGAAACGTCACTTTGTTGTCACGTCCGGTTGCCGACTCCGCCCAGTTTTGCCGACTCCGCCTACATTTTTCTAGGGAAATTACGTCACTTTTGCTTTCAACCAATCAGACGTGATGACGTCACTTCCGTGTACTTTTAAAAGGAACATGTACAATGTCCAACCTAGCCATCCAGGATCGCTAGGTTGGACATTTGAGAAAAGGTACATGGAAGTGACGTAATGGGAAGGAGGAACGTATCCTAGCAACACTCACGTGGCGGTTCCGCCCACTTTGACGCCGCTACGTCATCGCAAACTTGACACCTGTCACCCGTTTGAGCGACGTCCGGAGCCAACCCCCGACGAGCGGAAGGAGCTACACATTCCCCGAGGCGCCCCTACGCGCGGGATACGGGGTAGGATTTACTACGATGCGGGGAGCAGTTCCTGCGTTTAGTGAACGAACGGCAACCAATCCTGTGCGCCGCTGGCCGTCGCATCTGTTCTTGTACAGGTAAAAGTATTGAAAAACAATAAAAACCTGTTGGGCGTTGTTAAAACAAACCGTTCATTTGTGTCCTTTTGCAATACATTTAAGAGTTAATAGAAGAGAAAGTTGTTTCAATATTACAAGGAATGCGGGATGCGCGCTTCGCGCCTTCTTTTAAAGCAACATGTCGGAGCAAGCCAGAATCGCGGGGTTGATGGCTGCCCATAAAGAGCTCCCGTTTCGTGGTCCCGGCGCGTAATGAAGGCGCGGAAGCAAGCAGACGACCTGAACAAAGACGCCTGCTTGCTCTGTTGAACCCAAGAAACATTCGGTTGATATGACTTACCCTGAGACAGGGAATAAACAAGATTCGTAAAAGGGACGCGGTCAACACACAGCGTATCCAAAAACAGCTGCGTGTTCGGAGACGTGCCTAGATTTCCTGTCTCAGGTCAAGGTATGTCCACTTTTTACGAGCTCGCCTGCGCCTTCACCTTTTTTTGAGACCTACAGTGTAGTGATAACTTGCAACAGCAACTACTTTCATCTTGTCTGGAATGCCTCAGAAGCAAACTTCGCCACGTCTTTTTTGTATATGCTGTAAACGACTTAATTTTCGCGAATCGCCTACAATTCGCAAAAAATAGGTCCCGCGAACAATCCCGGTAAGATGCCAACACATTGGAATCTATATTGAGATCCCACCGCGTCGTGAAAATTAGAACCCGCGAATTATTTCAAAACTTCAGCTTTAACCTAAATCGCGAAATATTGAGCCCTCGAAAAATAGGTCGCTTACAGTATATTATTGTCTAGCTGCAATTAATCTTTTCTCGAATATGGCAGGCCTTCGTGTATATTAGTAGATATGTTACGAAATACAACCTAGAAGTAGTGTGCTGCAAAACGTGTTCAAATTAAGAAATCAATGTTTGACATAGCATGTGATTTAAGAATGTCCGATTGTTTACGTTGTGCTATGCTAGTGTGTTCATTTTTACTTTCGAGAATGAAATATTGCAAAACCTGTTTTCATATAATTTTACTTTTTCAAGTTACGGTTTTGCATTCTAAAAATCAAGCACTTTCAAAAATAAACTAGCTGTGCAACATAACATAAACCCTGATACTCTACGTAAAAAAAGGACACATACACCGAAAGGTCTCAAACACAGCTGAAATTTTTATTTTCCAAAAAGAGCTGAAATAGGCACCACGACAAAAGGTAAGGGGGAGAGAGAAACCTGGAATGACTTGAGAGATACTGAAACAAATCCCAATACTAACATCAAGAGTCACACCTGAGTGATGTAGTCATAACACAGAGGGTAATAATGGGATGTTTAAAACCACAGGGGATATGAAACAATACCTAAAATACACTAAGAAATAGGTCGTTACAGGTCTACAGATGGTCTAAAGTATTTCTCGGTTCTTTGCATGGGAAAGCCAGGTGACCTTTGTCGGTTTGGCAACCCGCAAGCCTTCTCTGTCATTATCCTACGCATTTCATGCCTTCTGCTCATAAAATTGAAAGGCTATCAATATCCAGTCTAGAGGTTTTTTGCGCGACACAAAGGACAATCACAAGCGAGTAAACACGGACAAGCGCAAAAAAGTAAACACGGACAAGCGCTTGTCCGTGTTTACTCGCTTGTGATTGTCCTTTGTGTCGCGCAAAAAACCTCTAGACTGCATCATGAACCAACTAGGCCAACAACAAGTTTCAATTGGCTATCAATATCACCGCTATGCACTCAACACATATCCGGGGGCAGTACCATCCGTCTCTAAACACAGCACATGAAATACCTGTGAACAAGTCTATCATGTTCCTCGACCTCACACTGGAATTTAAAGATATAAACATATGTTGGAAGTATGAACAAAAGTAGTGCAAAGGATTTCTTTTGTTTGCATTTGGACATTCCCAAACTACAAAACGCAGTGTTTCCTACATTGCTCTTGTATCGGCCTTAAAGAAATATTGTCACCAGAATAATGGGCAAAGTTTTGAAAAGCAATTTCCCTGCCTACGTGATTCTGGATTTCCGATTGGTTTCCTGGTACGCTCACCTGAAAACATTTGCACCAAACTGTAGCACAAATCAGCTGACACAGATATGGAAGAGAGAAGACAAGAACTAAGCAAAAAATTGTAGTACCCTACATTCATGGCATAACCCATAAATTGAAAGGAAGTAGCTGTGAGGCAGGGCAATAAGGTTGTGTGCTCTGCTCCAAACTCGGCGTATTGTATGAACACAGGTATAAAAGGCAGGTGAGCTGGTGAATGACATCCATAACCACCCTGAGACGTAGGAACAATAAAAAAAAAAACGGACAGAACAATGAAGTGTCTAACACAGCTTGAAATTTATTGAACAACCATCGCCTTTTATAGATGTCCCAGACCTCTTTCACAATTCGAACGACCTCCTCGCCCACCACACAGTGTACCCTAACAAGACAAAGTAAACTGCAACTCCAACCAGAAAAAAATGTGCGACATTTCTTACAAGACACAATATGCCCCGTGTTACATAGGGGTTGTTTATTACATTCCCCTACCACGTGGCAAATGTCCCATCGGTCAAACTGGTTGGTGCGTAAATGATAGGATAAGAGAGCATGCAGCATCTGTCAAGGGAACTACAGCAGGTCATTGCCGTACGTGTAAATGCAGTGTTGTGTTCAGCAGCATCACCATTCTTGCAAGAAACAAAAGCCTGTATGCACGAGAAATGCGAAAACATTTAAAACAATGGCCATCGAAGGAAACAAAGTAGCATGCGTCAGTGTGCCTTCCATTAAACTCGACAAGAAAAGCAATAGTGTTTGGAATGTTTTACGTCCCGCTGAAATGCGTGTCGTTTCAAACTAAATTGTATCTACAGCTCTCAGAATAAAGAACTAAAAGAAACAGATAGCTGAGGCACATGAAGAGGAAGAGGTATTAAACCATAGTTGGTAGTCCAGCGATATGTTTTTCTCTCAAGTTCAAGCTGGCCCTAGCCGTGGTGGCTGTGCGATGAACTGTGCAAGGTGTTGGAGCTGAAGAGACTGCATAGATTATGCACGGCCATGATTGCGGAGCAGCGAGCGAAGTGTGCACTGGACGGCTTTCACGGGGAGGGCTTCACTGACGGCAAGGAAACAGATGGGTCCTTGGTGGTCGGGACCGCAGTCGTGATGGTGAGCGGCTCCACGTCACCGGTAGCGTCCGTGCTGGGCATCCCCGTGGCGAGGGCAGTAGGGGCCCCCCGACGGCGTCCTTTGGGGCGAGACCACCGTCGTGGCGACAGACTCCTTGATGCCGGCGGCGTCCCTCATGGGTGGGACTGCAATCCTGGCGTGTGTGGCGCTGCGCAGGGGCACGGCTGCAGCAGGTCTCGAACCGGGCGACAAGGCGTTGCCTCAAAGCCCTGTCTGAGAGGCCGACCGGAAGGTTGGCAGGAGCCAGCCTCTCGCCATCAGACGCTGACCCCTCCGAGCTGGGCTCAGAGTCCAACTCTCACTTTTCAGGGTCGGAACCTGACTCCGGTTTTGGCTCACTCAATACAAGGCAGGCGTTGTCCAGCACTGCACGTGCCGTTATAATGGTGGTGGTGGCTATTGATGGATGGTAATGCAGAGTCCGGTGCCTTTGCAGACACGAGAATTTGTTTTTCAACAGCCCACTGCAGCGCTCCACAACGGACCTGACCGAGGAATGTGCTTTACTAGACCGGCAGCAAGCAATGGAGGTCACGTGGATCCCAGGGACAGGGGTGATGAACCATGACTCCAAGCCGTAGCCGTCGTCGCCTGCACGTTTAGAGGATGGAACCTATTATAATCTGTTCTTTTTTTAAAATTGACGGCAAGAAAGCAGCAAAAAGAGCTGATTGCAGCTTTGTGTTTTCCTGGTACTACGCTCCTTTGGATAGTACAAAGACGTGCCAGAGGTATAGACACAGGGCCTGCACAGTTATTTTAATGTTTGGTACAGCACCTTTTCTGTGGTACTGTGGTTTTCAAGCGGTACACAGCCACCGTATGCAAGATGAATGAATCGAGCATGCTCACTGAGGAGGAGCCTGTCATCGTCTACCAGCTGCCCTTGCTTGATGTTGCCAAAGAGCCAAGAGAAGCATTACACAAAGGAGTCGTACACCGACCCAGGGCACCGTGGCTCTGTGCATCTTACCCAGCATTTGGCGTCACGCATCTGCAAGTGTGAGAGAGATACCGACATTAATTTACTTGAATGTTCCACTCATGGTTCACAAAGCAGTCTCAATTCCGGAACCTTCCAAGTTCTTTTGACAAGATAATTAACATGATTGCAACACACCTTCATGGACGCAAGATATGATAACAAGAAACCACTTCTTTCAAACAAACATAATGTGGCGGGTGGAAGGATGCACGTTTTAAAAGTCACGACATACTACCTAGAGCACACTCTCGTGCAGTCGGAGCACAGGGGCGGATTCAGAGGGGGTGGCCCGGATTACCTGACCCCCCTCTTGAATTCTGCATGTGTCAAAATTTAGGGCGTGGAAACGAGTTGGGGGGGGGGGGGGGAGGGCGACATATGATACGCTGACCAAAAACCTGACCCCCCCCCCCCCCCCCCTCCCCTCGAAATACCTGCGTCCGCCCCTGGCGGAGCACACAAGCCCACACCTCTCATTTATAAAATGGCATATCCACACCGTACCCGCGTTACGCTGTATTCTTTTTGACACACATGGAACTGATTTTGAGTACGTAATACGAGCGTACTTACCACCGTCACGTTGAGGGCGTAGAAATCCTTGCGGCACAGTGCACCACCTTCATGGCGCTGGGATCGTTCTTGGACGGGCCGACGATGGCGATCATCGTTTCGTTCACGCAACCGATGACGCCGGATATCCTACCGAGCGGTCTGAGGCCCGTCTCCACGTCGTACCTCTCGCTCGGCGTCTCGGGGAAGCGGAGCCAGCCGCGCCGGACGCCGACACGACGCACGATAGCGACGGACACGACGCGGACAGAGACGACGACTGTCTTCAGTCCCACGCTGCATGCTCGTCGCTCGCCACCACACTTTGGAGGCACTCCGTGGCGTAGAAACGAAGTGTACAACACTTGAAGCTCCAATGTCGTGAACGTCCACGAGTTCCGTTTCGCAGTCTCTTCACCTCCGGTTCCTAGCGCCAACGTTGTCTCTCGCTGCCGGCACTGCGTCGCACGCTCGCAATCCTCCGGGAGCTCGAATGCTGCGCGGTGCTGTCGGTAAATCTTCCCGACGAAAACAATAAGTAAATTAGTTGAAAAGTGGCATAATCGCCCGACGACGACGCGGTTTGGAAACTATGACCAACGAAAGACACCTACTAAGGAGCTAGTACCTTTTCAAACGTACTCGGTACAAAGTGAAACGTCACTTTGTTGTCACGTCCGGTTGCCGACTCCGCCCAGTTTTGCCGACTCCGCCTACATTTTTCTAGGGAAATTACGTCACTTTTGCTTTTAACCAATCAGACGTGATGACGTCGCTTCCGTGTACTTTTAAAAGGAACATGTACAGAGCGCGACACTGTTAGCGCGAACAAGCGATCGCCGGTTTTTCCAGTTTTTCTCTTTGAAACCAAGGGATTTTATCCAAGTTATTATTGATACGGAAAGAGCTCATTTAGTCCTATAATGTAAGCGATAAAAGTTCGTGCTCGCTAATACTATTTAGAAGTAAAATGCGAAAATGCGCCGATGTCGTGTTCGCGCTAACAGTGTCGCGATGTGTACAATGTCGAACCTAGCCATCCCTGTCTTGCTACTTTGTCTCACCTTCGTATGGACTATTGTTAGCCGCGCGTGCTAAAAGCGCGAGCTAGTTGCTTCCAATGAAGCCTCGGCGGTTGCACGAGCGCTCGCGCAGCGAGTGCTTCAGACAAGGCAGTCAAGGCTAGCCACTCGCGCTAGCACAGTATTTGCGGTTAGTCCATGCCAACGTTATCAAGCCACTCAGTTGCGAAACTGCCATATAGACTGCCTTCAAAAAGTGTATCCGATCTGTCCACCAGCACCGAGCTAATGACAAACACAACGCCACCATTTTTCCCGCAGCGGCCATTCGAGGAACCGCACGTCACTTCTATTTTGGCTTTAATCGGCCATCTTGGCGCCGAAACAGATACAGTGGAAGAGGTTATAGGGGTGCCACCCCCGTCTCCCCAGCGGACGCGCCGCGTCTTGCTACCGAAGTTAAAATGCACCTAGGTCGGGACGCGCCACCTGAAAGCACCGCTGAGGCATGGTTGTATAAAAACAATATTAATTGTGCCACAAAACCTTGCAAACTAAATATTTTAAAAACATCACGCGCCCTTCATTTTGTACTAAACTCCAATAAATTTCATACAAAAAGAGTCTTTTCCGTTTGTTTTTTCGCAAAAAGAGGCTTTCTAAAAGCTCAAGGTGACCACAGTACAGACAAATGACAAAGAGTGGCGTTGTTGTCGCATTTAGCTCGGTCTCGGTGGACGCCAGCGGCCCAGGTTTCGACGGCGAGTTTCCCAACTGAGTGTTTTAGTAACGTTGGTTCATGCTAAGGTGAGACGAAGTATAGTCAAATAAACCTACAAAAAGTATACAAATAAACATTTTCTCTCTCTCTCCCCCCCCCCCCCCCCCCTCGTCCCCCCGGCCTCCTTCTCAGGCGCTGCGCGTCGTCGAATTATTGCCGAGTGACGTTGCCTCCAACTGCCTATGTTTTTCATTTGATTTTCTGTAAGGTAACACCCCGAACACGTTGAAGAAAATATTGTTTTTCTTTGAAATGGACCACAGGCAGCCCTACAAACTATAGGGAGTATTCACTGGCGGCCATATCTGTGTGCGCGAATGCTGAGCGCGTGCTGACGGCGAGCTTCCACAGTTCTTTTGCAACGTGCATTCCGCACCATCAAGAATGCCGGTTTTAGCAGCCTATAGATGTGAGCTCGTTCTGAGCAGAGCCGTATATGTAGAGAGTTTGGCCATTCGTTGGGAAGTATAGGAGACAAATGAGGAGGCGCCATTGGCCGAAAGCGGGCTGGGCGTGTTCCAGGGCGTCTTCAGAAATTCGAATGTGACCAACCAGAAGCCGGAAATAATACCCTGGCGGTGGTCGCGAGAAACAAACCTGATAACTGCATTGGAGTAACTCTCAATGACTGAAAATATGGTACACGTGATGTTTCAATCCCGCTCATCCAAAATGATGGTGGAAGAGTGCGACTAGCGGAACGATCGACATAATCCGTACGCCAAGCGCTGAGGGCCGGGAATCTGCCGTGCGAGCGGTCACACTCTGTCCGAGCAAAACAGAGTTGAGCGGCGCGTTCGTTTCTTACATCTTTCTGCAAGATCATAATGAAAACAACACGTGTACCCTATTTTCAACCATAAAGAGTTACTACACATCACTCTTACGCGCTTATTAAAACCATTTACGAACATAGACCTTTGATCAGAACTGTTTCTCGCTACCACCGCTAGGGGATTCTTTTCGGCTTCTGGTTGGTCAAGAGAGCATGCCAAGCCCTCTTTCCGAGTCTGCCGCACGCCCTGGCTCTGCCCGCGCCTCCCATTGACCAAACTCTCTACATATACGGCTCTGCGTTCATGAGCATTTGCTCTAAACAGCACCCACAAATAAAGCGTCCAGTGAATACTCTCTATACTGCCGATGCAGCGCGTTCCCAAATTCCTTCAGCGTGTCACTGCACTCAAGCGGAAGGTCACGTGGTGCGCTCTCGGTGCTCGATTAGCTAAATGGCTCATCGACTGCAACTGTGGTCCATCTTGAGGTAAAACATTCGCGGTCGCGTGGAGCTCCGTGCCTAGAGTGGCGCAATCCGCTCCGACACGAGCATTTTGTAGCCAAGCGGCCAAGCGGTGCTTTGAAATCGCCGCCGCCGCAGCCACGCCACGGGTCAATCCAAGAAACAAAGTAAAGTTGAAGCTCTCCAGATGCCAAAGTAGAGGCGGGAACTGAGCGAGCTCGCTGACCACGCAGTCTTTTTGTGTATCTGCTTTTGATGATGATGTATTTTTATTACGTATCAGGCACGTATCCAGGGGGGCGGCCCATGGGGCCCGGGCCCCCCCCCCCCCCGAAATCTTCCATTTTGCTGGGGTCTCCTCTCCCCCCTCCCCCTCATACAACATTTTGTCATGGGCGGGCCCCCCCCCCCCCCCCCCCCCCCCCGAAACAAAATTCTGGCTACGTGCCTGTTACGTATGCAATGAAAACGAAATGTAAGAATATCTGACAGTATGTAGGATTAGTCTTGGCAAGGATAAGAAAGAAATGCTCCTGCAGCTTTTCCCATCACAAGCACTGTGATTAAAGACGTCCTAAACCTCGTTTCACTTTATCCGCGAGCGAAGCCAAAGCTAGAAGCGCGACACCAGCGCTTTTTGCGTTTCTCCCCAGCTCGCGCGCTCGAGCAAAGCCTGAACGCACGGAGCTTTCGTACTCGCGCTTCCAGCTTTGCCTTTGCTCGCACATAAGGTGAAACGAAGTATAGTAACAGCCATTGAACTCAAGATGAAGACGGTTAAAACCTCCATAAGGTGGATTCCCGGACATGAAGGGATTAAGGGAAATGCGTTCGTCAACGCTGCAGCCAGGGAGCCTCATCGTTCAAACCTCTGCTGCAGTGGCCTGACGACTTCCCACCCTTCGCCAGGTAAAAACACCGGAGAACAGGAAAACCCCAGGCCTGGCATCTATGACCCAATAAGAGTCATCGACGTCGCCAAGAATGCGATCAAGAAAAGGCTTGCACACAAGAAGAAAGAAGCAGAGTACGGAATGCCATCAGGATTCAAAAGGTATGAAACGGTTCGTCTAAGAAGGCTTCAAGTAGGATCAGCGATCACTCCGTCAGTCCACAAGAGATGGGAAGACAAGAAGAGAGCTCACAAAAATCCTGATTTTGTTCCGGAGCCGTACCAGTGCAAATACTGTAAGGAGCACACTCCTGCCGACATCCAACACGTCATGTGGGAGTGCAAACACCACGATGAGGCAAGACACGCAACACTCAAACAACTCAAACCACAAGACCAACCACGCACGCTTCAAGATTTGCTCAACCCGGTCGGGGAGACTGCGAGAAGAAACAAAATTGCAGTGGCTTAGCTCGGCTATGCCAGGATATACGTAGCATAAGCTTAGGTTCAGCTGGTTATTCTTAGCTTTCCTGGTTGTCTAGGATTAGCTTGATTATCATGCGTACTGCTGCTTCAAAGACACACACACGGTATACGCATTATCTGACTACTTCGGGATCCGATGAGTTAAGCTTCTCCGCTCTTCTTATTGCGGAGGAGGCGCCGTGTAACCGAGCTTTCGGTTGCACGTCAAAAGATCCCCAGGTGGTCCAAATTAATCCTCAGTCCTCCGCTGGGGCGTGCCAGATGCCCGTTGTTGGTTTGGCACGTAAAACCCCCAAATTCAACTTTTTTGCGCTAGCTGTGCGCCGTGCTGTATGTATCAAGCAGCCAAGCTGCCGCCCACAACAACCGGACAGCGCGAGCGATGATCTCGAGCGGGTGCATGCGCGCGGCGCGTGCATCGGAGACTGACACGTGTGACGTCACTGCTCCTCGCGCATGCGCAGCACGGCTCTCCAGGAGCTACGCGAAACTGCTCAACTTCGGCCAGTGTAGCCACGGCCGAACTGGAAGCGCGCGCTTCTTTCTCTTCTTACGGCCTTTGCAATCGCCAGGGAGTCAATGGACATTTTTTCTACGTATGTAGTTCGCTTGCTTGCCGCCAGGGGCGCAACCACCTTACCCCACTTCACCCCACTCGGAGAGTCCCCTCGAGCTGCTTTGCGCTGGTGTTCGAGCTTCGTAGGTTGTTGTTTTGGCAACGGTTTATTGAATTTCGCTCCGATTTAAGTAACTCTACCGACAGGCAGTGTCGTCAACAAACTGCGTTCCCCTGTGACATGGACGGGACCTCGAGGAAGCACTTTAGGCTGTAATATGCAATGTGCCAAAATTGTACAGACTACTACACCCTCGTCTAGAGCAGCTGACCGACTTCATGTGCGGCCTATGAAATGATGATGCAGACCACGGCAATAGATAGATTGGGCCTGCTTACATTTCACGAGAGTGTACAAATTATTTATCATTTAAAGTTCCTCCACATAGAAGGGGACTGTCTCTTCCTGTTCTTGAGTTGCAAAAGAAGTCCTGGAGGTAAAGAATATAGTTTTTCCGCAATTGCATTCGTTGTCTCTACTTACTCCTTTTTACTCCCGAATCTCTCGGAGATGTGCGTCAAATATTCACTGTTTTGGGCTCCTCAGAAGCGCATTAGATAGTGGCTGAGGGTCTAAACGTAAGGATCAGGTGTGAAAGGCTATAGAAATCTCGGCCGCCAGCTGCGACAGCGCTGAGATACACTGTCAGACGCGCTCTGTGCAAACGGCAAAGGGTAGCCCAGCCAGGGGTGAAGTGACAGCGCCCCCCGCGAATTGCGGCGGGAGGTGGCGATTGCCCCAGTCGCAAAGGCCGTAAGAAGAGAAAAAGAGCGCGCGCTTGCAGTCCGGCCGTGGTGTCGCTTACGCTACAAAATCATCCTGGGCAGTGTCCTCACCTACCTAGAGAAGACCGGCCTAGGAGACGACATATAATTAGATTCTACCCCGATAGCCCAACATCCCCTGCCCCCTCTGGCCCTACCTTAGCGTAACTGCCAGTTGTATCTTTGCCCAATAAACGAAACCGCTTTCGTTGAACCGGTAACCGCCACATCAGATTATGGTTTCATTTCGGTTCGGGTTCAATATGAGGAGTTCGATTTCTGTTTTGGTTTTGTACCGGTTTGGTCAAAAATAACCGTTTTGATCCGGTTTTCGGTTCGGGTTTGGGTTCGGTTCGACACTCTGGGTCGCACACCCTAAACAGAAGGACATTGAGGCACCCTACCTGGACCCGGCCGCCTATCTTTTCCTGGAAGTCAACGGCATCGAGGAGGACCTGCAGGCCCTCTCAGCCACTACACAGGAGTCTCAAGCCGTGGGGACGATTCGACCCGCAAAAAGAAACAAGGCGCTCGCAAACTATATTCCAGGGGTCCTATGTTGCGCTTTTTGTACTCCCACGGCGACTATGGAGAAGGAAATGACGTTAACAACGCAGCAAACACACCTTGGGTGTTGATTAGTGAGAGTCGTTGATGACGAATTTACGCAGAAAAAAAATAATGAAAAAAGTGAGCGTTGTTTTCTTCTGCGGAAATTCGTCATCAGCGACTCTCACCAATCAACATCCAATCGGCGTTTGCTGCGTTGTTGACGTAGCTTCCTTTCCTTCAATCCCCGCCCCTGCCCGTTTCGATCTGGATGAGCATCGTACCGGCGTGCGGTCGTGTATCGCTACTGCGTGAGGCACGTTAAAGACACCAGGTTAGCGGTTTTACTGCACTGGCTAAATTGCTCATCTACAGCTGAGACACCAGACGCCCACTGAGGCAGACTAACTTCCAGCTGTATAAACATACACACAACAATTTGCTTTTTGCTTCCTTTTCCCTAGTCGCTGTGGGAGTCCAAAAAGCGCGACATAGGGCCCTGGCAGAACTCAGGAGGAAGCTTCCGCCTCAAAGAAGGTACGACGCGTTATTTCCGACGAGGACTGGGCAGAGCTCCAGGCATTCAAAGCTAGAAAAGAAGAATATGCTCGCTTAGAGCTGAACAAAAAGAAGTACACCGCTAATGAAGAGCACGAAAAAGTCATAGCAATGTTCTTGCAGATCAAAAACGCGTTCTACAACTACATGAACCAAATCTGTAGCGACCCAACCGAGTCACAACATTTGACTTCTGGCACCAAAGCTTCAAGCCAGGGCACACAAAATCTCGCCGATGGCGATGGTATTGCGGCCCCCATGGAACATGACCACCAAGATGGCGCGTGGCATAAATACACCAGACGTCGCCGACGCAACCGGTCCGATAAAGCAACGTCACAGACACCCACGCACACGGTCGTCCTTAAGCCCGTGTGTCGCGAAGACGTTTACAACATTGCGAGCAAGAACCTCCGCGACGCTATTACCAAAACTGGCGTAAGCGACAAGGAATGCTCAGTTCACACGAATGAACGTTCCAACATTATCCCTATTACCTCGAAGAACCGTGGAGCCATCGACAAGCTCATGAAAATAAGCAAAATCGACCGCAAAGGAAAAGTGCTTGAAATGAAGCCATACGTGGCAATCTCAAGCTCGCAAATCAAGGGAGTCATCTATCTGCGAGGATACGACAACGACGAGACTCCTGATTCGCTAACAAAAGAACTCGAGTGTGAAACCCACGAGATCTCCTCGGCCAGAATCATCGGCCAATCAGGAAGAACGGTGCTCATTACTTTTGAGGGCCGGTCCCTACCAAAATACGTCCGGTACGCCTGCAAGGCCGTTAGGGTCACCTCATACAGACCTAGGCCCTTGTAACAGTAAGAAAGATCGAAACGAACAGAAGGACAAAAACAGACATGTTTGCAAGCTTGTACATGCCTGTTTTCGTCCTTATGTTTGTTTTGTGCTTTCTTACTGTTACATTTGTTTTAACACGCTCGTCAAAATCTTCCTAGGGCCTTGGTGTGCTATAACTGTCACCACCTTGGACGCAAAGCTGACGTCTGTCCTATAAATATTCCGAATGTGCGTGCTCCCGGGGACCCAGACGTGGACTGAAATAGGTCGGACGAGACTGAAGAACGAGCCCCAGAGGAAAAGCCAGAAAATACTGGGGTTTCAGCGACCGCTGCCGTGGAAACTAGATCTAGGAAGGAGATGGCAAAGAAGAGCGTCAGTCCGCTACGAGTGCCAAGAATTGAAGGTGCCCCCGGGAGGCCAGAAGAGTTGGCTACACAGCAAAGAGAAGACCTCAGCCTAAAGACGTTCTTCGAGCGTGTGGGAAAAGAAATGACTTGCAAAAAGTCAAACGAGAGGTACGAGTTAGTTATGCACGAGGGGTTGCTCTACCGAATTTTTCGACCTGCGGTAGAGAGGAAGGTGCACCAGCTAGTGCTTCCCCAGGGGGCTACGAGACGTGGTGCTTCGTATGGCCCATGATGGCATCCTGGCTAGACACCAGGGAGCAGAGAAAACCACCCCCAATTCAACTCGGAGAGAGGGATCCGACGACCGCGAGCGGGGAAGGCATTCAGTGTGCTGTGGTAACGCCAGACGAAGAGGGGTGAGAGGACAGGCTGCCGCTCTTGAGCCTCGAAAGGGTGGAGGATAGTCGAAACGGGATAATGGCTGACGGTCTTACGGAGCGACAGCGGCGGCAAGCCCAGACCCTTGTCAGGGAGTTTGAGGTGGTATTTTCGGATGTACCCGGGCGACGGACCTGGTGGAGTGCCGGTTGGACATATCGGCCACCAGACCGGTACACACAAAGCAATACCCACTTCCGCATGCTGTGCGCCACACGATCAACGACGAGGTGCAGAAGATGTTTGAGATGGCAATAAGCGAGCGGCCCCATTCGGCATACAACTCTCCTGTCCTCGCCGTGAAGGCGTCCGACGGCACCCATCGCCTATGCATTGATTTTCGGGCGCTCAATGATGTCCTGGACACCGATGCCGAACCAATTCCCCGAGTGGATACCTTGTTCTCGAAGGTAGGAGCGAAGAAATATTTTTCGAAGCTGGATTTCACGAAAGGGTACTGGCAGATCCCTCTCTCCGAGGAGTCACGGGCCAAGACTGCCTTTTCAACGGACACAGGACTATACCAGTTTAGATTCATGCCGTTTGGGATAAAGACGGCCCCGGCAATATTCACGAGGCTCATGCGACGTCTTCTTGGGGCGGTGTCCGGGGTTCTATACTACTACGACGATGTCCTCATCGCAAGCGACACGTGGGAGGAGCACCTGGCGACGCTCAGAGAGGTGCTGGAATAGATCCGAACTGCGGGGCTTACGGTGCGTCCCACAAAGTGCGAAATTGAGAGGGAAGAAATTTCCTTCCTAGGGCACCAGATTGGGAAAGGCAAAATAGCCCCGCTCAGTGGACTTGTGGAGAAAATCCAGGGAGCGAAACGACCGGAGACGAAGCGCCAGGTGCGCTCATTCTTGGGGCTGGCGGGATATTATCGAGAATTCATCGCCAACTACGCAGAGGTGTCCGCTCCCCTGACCGGCTTGACCCGAAAAGGAGGCAGCAACCGAGTCGACTGGAAACCGGAGCATGAGGAGTCCTTCGGCGAGCTGAAGCGCAGGCTGGCAAGCGCGCCGAAACTTAGACTGCCCGACATCCAAAAGCCCTTTGTTCTCAGAACCGATGCTTCGGATCAAAGCATCGGTGCGGCCTTTCTCCAGGCGCATGACGGGGTGCTACACCCGGGCGCATACGCGAGTTGGAGGCTTCTGCAAAGGGAGGTCGCCTACGCAACCGTTGAACGTGACGGCCTGGCGCTTATCTGGGGTATCCAGAAATTCCACACGTACCTCTTCGGGAGGTCCTTTGTGCTGGAAACAGATCACCAGCCCTTGCTTTACATCAATCGTACCCGACATTCCAATGCTCGTGTGATGCGCTGGAGCCTACGAGTACGATTTTCACGTATACGATACATTAAGGGGAGCGACTCCGTTGGGGCAGATTACCTCAGTCGCTTGTAGGGCGGGGCCAGCGCTGTTCTTTTTTTTTGTTTTTTTTTTGTTTTTGCTGGTTCCTGCAGATGGGGTTGGTGTTTGCTGAAGTGGAGACAGCGGAACTGTATTTGTATTTTTTTGTGTGTACGACTATAAAAGGCTTCGTGTTTATGGGTGTTCGTGACAAATATCTGTTCAGCAGCATACATACGTGCAGGCTGTCGCCCAGTTTTGTGCCGAATTTTGTGATTTCTCTATATTCACTGGTGAATATTTTTGAATTGGGTGTGGTGTCACAAAATTCGAGCGTTTTGTGTGTTTGGTTTTGTGTTGATTTTTCTTTTTGTTCTTGCCGTCTACCCCGCTGGCCCGGCGCGTTGAGCGGGAGGGTTCGGGCCTCGCCCGCTTTCTGTTTTATGACCCCCTGGCCGCCCTCATCCCGAAGACGTTTCTCGCGAGGTTGTTACTTAGTACCAATGGGCCCGACTCGCTTCCCGGAATGTTGGGAACAGCTTCCAGATTTCCGAGCGGGGGTGCGCTTTATGGTTAGCTTGTATAGGCTCACTGCGGGGCTTGCCAGTGTGACGTGTGCTTTTTATATGTATTTTGTTGTTGCAACTGCAGAAAAACAATTCCTTTTTTTGGGCGAGGGAGAGTGGGGTCTGCCGCTGGAATTTGGGAAGTGAAGACCGCGGCTTGGTTCCGAGCCGAGTCAAGGCAGTGTGCGCGAAGACTTGGCCGGGGGTGAAGGCAACGCGAAGTTGGCCGGGACTGCGGTAGCGACGGAAGGCTGAGCACGGGAGGAGTTTGGGCTTCCTTGTCCAAGCGCTGCTTTGGGCACCCAAGTGCGTGTGCATTCGTGGGTGAGTGCTGTGCCGAGGAGCCACACCGACAGCACCCAAGCGCACATCGACCTCCCGGGTTCGGTCGGCTTCGCAAGAGGCCGCGTCACCCCCCTCACCCACCGGACTCAGGTTCGCGCCACTCACCCCCATACAGTCTTGTACACGTTACTCAAAAAGAGTAATCGATTACAATTACTATTACTCTTGGCTGAAAAGCATTCGATTAGATTACTTGATTACTCGACGGAAAAAGTAATTGGACATTACTTAAAGAAGTAACCGTTACTTTTCCGATTACTTTATTGTACGAAGACACATCTTTAGCTCTCATAGCAATAAACTACTTCCAACCTATATTCCACATTTGCACAAGTATTGAAGAAGAAAAACTGGTTCCCTCTTCGTGGTCGTTGCACCTTCACAATGCGGACACAAGCATAGAATTCGTTTGAAGAAGCTTAATGATTTGGGCGTTCGCCAGTGTGTGTGTGTGTGGAGGGGGGGGGGGGGGAGGGGAGGGGGTTCTAGATCTTGTTAAGCTTGAGCAAAGGTTGTCGCTCAAAGTTTGCGTCGCTCATTTTATTATTCACATGTGGATGAGCTCGCATGTTATACAAAAGAGCAGCAGCTCCAGGATTTGAAACAGATCATGTGTAGTATCCATTAGCGGAAGAGATCGCCCCGACCACTTCTCAACTTGAAACATTGCTTGTCACAAAGACCACGTAGGGGAAATGGGGAAATATTTCAACTGGCTTTGTTATATTTTTCATCCGCTTTAGGCATTCTTCGGTTCTGGTTTCCCCTACGGGCTGCGAGAAGGTACCTTAAGCAGGATCTTTTTATTTTTTTATTTCTGTGTGTGTGCGTGAGTGGGCTAGTTTCAACGAAGGACTTACGAAGCTACATTCTGCTCCCTTAAACTTCGCCCTGAATGGCCTTTGTCATGCACTGTGGCTTTCCTGGGGCTTCCCACTCCCAGTCCCAGCTCGAGAAAAAACAAACAAAAAAACGGACATTCCACAGAAACTGTACATAGAAAGGGATTGACCTCGTTTCCTACAGCTCCGCAAAAATCTTTCTTTTTTTCCGTTCGAAAAAAAAAAGGAAATTTTATTTTTGTCATTTCAGAAAAAAAAGGCGTGTGCCGGGGGGGGGGGGGGGGGGGGGGGAGTCCCGTGGAAAAATAGTAACGGTTACAAGTAATTTTATTACTTCAAAAAGTAATCAGATTACTCTTGTGATTCCTGCCTAATAAAAGTAATCAACTGATTACAAAATTACTCCAAAAAGTAATCGATTACAAGTAATTTGATTACTTGTAATGCGTACGGTACAAGTCTGCCCCCATATCACTTTGTATAGTTTATCCCCCTTTTAATTGTGTTTTTTTTTTTTGAGTGCGACAACGTTTTTTGAATGAGCGCTGTGTTTTCTTGTATAGATATTATCGTATAAGTCGCGCCTGAGCGCTGCTGTCGGGAGTTTAGTTTGTTTTGTTTTATGTTTATCGGATTTTCAGTAAACCATTTTGTGGTTGAAAAGAAAGGAGTCTGTGTTGTTCCTTCTCCCCTCACCGTGAGCGCGTCACCAGGGCGTGGACCTATCGTCCGGTCAGCGGTCCTATCAAAATTATAAATTTGTTTGCATAGGATATCTTTTTTCACCGAACCTGTGACAAGAGAGGCTCGTTTTTCGCAACGAAAAAGGCATCACAACGAGACTCGCACAATCCAGGGTAGCTAAACTCGTGGAGCAAAACATTCTTCGCTTTTTGACGTAGCGGGGGGAGTGACCAAAAGAACGCCGCAAAGTTTCCTCCTCCCTGCGCGCGCTCAACTTCGCAGCTTTTGACGAAAAATCCCCCGCGATCCCTAGGCGGTGCACGAGAGCACGAGACAGCGCGGGGAGGCGAGCGTTCACTCCGCTCGCTGTACGTTGTCTTTGAGCTCTTTAGCGCCGACAATCCCGTCATGCCTCGCCCAGGCGAGGAGCGAGAGCAGACGACGGGAGTTCGTCTGCTACGAGGCGGCATTCGCACAGCGGAGCTGAAAGAAAAAGTTGGATATTCTGCTCAAAATCGCGTCCCGCGGGCCACAAACTCAAACGCGAGCTTGAATTGTAAGCGTCTGATATTCCACGAAGGGAGGAATTGACGACCCGTGTTTTATTTGCAAAATTCGGGTCGCTTTGTTGCCGTACAGACGCTGAAACCTACCAGTGTGTAATGAAAGGCCCAGGACAAACACAGAGGCCGCGAGATCTCGCATCATCTGTGTGCAGGTGAAAAGTGGAACATTTTTCGACAAAGAAACCTGTGACGCATTCACTCAGCGTCCGGGAAGGCTAAACATGGAGACGTTGCCCGAGGCTCAAGCACAGTCATATTTGAACGGCAGCTATCTTGCCCCGTCGTATTTTGTTTGAGAAAGCTCTCGTTCTCAATGCCCTCACCAGGGAAATAAAAAACGTCTTACGAAACGTATTGCTAGATGTTCCAAAGAACTAGATTTAAGCAGTATCCTTTCAGTGGTTCACTCATAATACTATGCTTAAAACGAAGCAAGCTTTTGCGCGTACAGTGCCGTAAATTTTCTCAAGTGTATGCTGTTTTGTAGTCAGCTGGCTTCGGAAACTTACGCCGTCTGTAGATATCTCTGACAGCCGAGTTCCTTAATTGGAAATCATCGCAAATATAAGTGACACGTTGCAGCAACCAACGTTTATAAATAAACGATGGCAGTGACTGCGCTCCCGCATTCCCACCCATCACGTCGAACAAAAAGGCGCTAGTTTCGGTTTGAGGTCGGTACTTTTCTATAACATCTATGGCGACAGCATCAGTCTGCACTAGGTGCATTCGGCAAGTTCGTCCGGGGCCTGTTCTCCGTGCAGCACTCCGCGGGTGCAATGCATTAGAACTCTCACAGTGCAAGTCTGGATCGCGGATCGGGAGCCCGTCACTGGCCTCACCGGCGGCCATCGCTTGACAACAGGCAATACGCCGCGTCCTGTCTAGTTCTCCCTTCGTTTTCGTCCTTGTTGTTTTGGCGTATTACACCATGAGGCAATACACGAAAGTCTAAGGGAGAAACACGCAAAAATAGGAAGCTTGTACGCGGTGCTCGAGGGCGAGTATTTTATGACGTGCTGCGATGATTATATTGGGTGCTTGGAGATCACCTAGACATTCGTCAAACGTTCGAGCATTGATTTAAAAAAAAAATAAATAAATGGGCCGAAGCACCACCGACTTTACTGACGTCGCTTGCTTCGGTTGCTAAATAAGCGGCACGTTCAGCGACTGAACGGCAAGCTCCGAGTTTCAGTTTGTCACGGAAGCCCTCACAGCAGTTCAAAGAAAAAGCTTTCACCATGAAGTGCTATGTACAAGCGGTTAAAACGATGCGAATGTCCTCAGTAAAGGCCTTCTAACTTATCGTTTGCTGAGCTCTGATGACTCCGAGATCACGGATGACACCACAATAACTCTCGGTAGCCCTTGTCTCATTAAACACATCACAGTTAACGCCCAACAAAGTCGCCCTCGACCCTCAACCACTCAACGTTTATTTAAACAAGATTGGTATTCTAACGCGTTTAATATTCTTGTCCACAATATTAACTGTTATTTGCGGAAACACGATAGAAGTTTCATGATCAAGAACAACCTATTTAACGTAATAAAATTGAGTTTTCCCGTTTCTCCTATAGCATGCATTAGATCGTGTCAAGCGATGGCTGCCGGTGGTGCCGCTCGACCCCAGCAATACAGGCCTCTATCCGCGATCCAGCCTAATAAGAGATCAGTGGTGCCAGTGCTATTAGACATAAATCGTGTATTTGCATCGGTACACCCTGTTCGAGGCGGGTTTTAAGCCGCACGTCCAGAGGCTTCCTGGCTCCTGACGACGACCATTCCCCGAAGTGAAGAACCCAGGGGTCCAGTGGAGGTGGGAGAATTGGTAACGTAACGAACGGTTTAATTACATGGTAGCGATACAGTCGTCAAATCCGAGAGAACCACTGGAGCCGCCTCACGCTCCGCCTTATATAGGGTCCGTTTTCTCCCTCACTCTCCGCCAGGGCAGCAGGTGCGACCGCCAAGTGCGTTGCAGCAAAGTCCGCCGCGTCGTAGCCAGAAGTGCGTCGTAGCCATGGTTCTCCGCAGTTAGGCCAGGCCTCTCTCCCCTTCCGGAGCGCACGAACCCACACGCACACACACACACGTCCCGTTGACGTCACGGACGTGTTGAGACTCGTTTTGGACAGGCTTCGACAGGTGGGCGACAGTCCTGAACAGATCGTGACTCGTTTCAGGCAGGCTCCAACAGGCGGGCGACTGTCCTGAACAGATCGTGACTCGTTTCCGTAGCGTTGAAACTCGGTAGAAGGTCGCCGAAGGTTCCATTCTTAATAGCCCCTCCGGGGCCAGGGAAACCTCGAATGGCCGGTGGTACTATCGCTGGCCTGAAGAGGTGGGCTTGGAGTAGGCCTTGAGAAGACGCTGCAAGCATTAAGCAAACTCCCAAACCTCTCACAGCGGAGGCATCAGCGGAAACGTCCCCCACAACACCACGCCACACCGCAGTCAAACGCTCGGAATTCGCCAAAGACCCGCCAGACTGGATTACGGATTACCAAAATTTGGTACAATTCCGGGTATCGAGACCCCCTGTCGCCAAAAAAACTCATTTTTCCAACGAGGTCACTTAGAACAATATACAAAAGACAAAACTTCTTCGCAATTTGTGAGGTCCTTTTTGGGTTTTAACGAAGTGCCCCCACTTAGATCCTCATTACCGTGGATGACGAAGACCTCTGAGATCATTCCTACTATTTTTCGTGATGTCAGAAAAATCTGCTCAACCCATCGGCATTGCCGTTAAATTTGCCTTTCCTTTTTCTTACGCTGAAGTCATAGTGATCGATTTTCACGTGATTTCTAGACGTGAAAATGCGGTCCTTATAGCGCCGATAAAACAATCCGCCTCTTTCATGCCCCGTCACATTGGTCCTAGCAATCTCCTGAGCTGTACCGCGAAACCCTGACACACTAGGGTCGTTCTTCTGCTCGACTGTCAAAGACACTCTGTCTACTCGTAGCAGAGGACCAAAGTTACGCGACGCCGGAGCTACGAGAGATCTTTCACTGATCCCCTCTTCCTCCGCCTTTTCCGCCGGCGCGTTGGGACGGCGTACGCTTTCTAGCGCTACGAGGTCAGGCTGTTCTACCACCTGGTCCCTCTCATCCCGGTTTTCTGCCTCCAACTCTGGGAGTGCTTGCTCCTCGTCAGCTGCTTCTGGCTCTGGATCACTCGTCAACAAAGGGGCGACCTGACGCGATTTGGACCTCGTACACGGCTGAACTAGCCCTTCTCCCAGTTGTTGACCCCTTTCGCGCAGCAGGAAATCTGACCGGTTAGAAAACAAATACGGATACTCCAACGGGACTGTTTGCGAGACAGCCGCCTCTGTCACTCGCTCTCCGAACGAGCCAGTTATCCTTACTGTCGCCATAGGCAGACAGACACTGTGCTCTTCGAGCAGCTGCTTGATCCAAACTACCTTTCCAGTAAAATCGGATGGCGTTACATACGACGGATGAACAACGTCCATCGTCGCTGCACTGTCCCGAAGCACCCTGCACGGCTTTCCGTTTACCTGGAGCTCGTGAAGATAGGGACGAAGAAGCTTCAGGTCCTTGTCACTACCGTTCACGTACGAGAACACAACCCGCGGTTTCTTACATCTGGCCGCTGTGTGTCCCGGCTCCTGACAGTTGTAGCACAGGAACGGCTTCCTTGCCTCGAACTGCCCTGTTTGGCTTTTCCGCGCCTCGTCTCCGTTCGAGTGTTCTGCGCTCTTTTCTGGGACATTTTGTCCTGCTTCGGGCTTCTCGGGCCCGTTTTCTCGCGAGCCGTTTCCCTGTTGGAAGGGCTTACGCTGATCGCTCCGGCCGGGTTCGCTTTCCTCTCCGCTCAGCTTTCTACGCGTTGCGTACTCCTCGGCTAGCTCAGCGGCCCTTTCGACAGAGTCGACTCCCACCCTATCCTGCACCCAGAGCTTGACCGACTGCGGAATGCTACGAAAGAACTGTTCGAGGCACACACACTCGACTACCTTGTCTCGGCTTTCGTACACTTCCTCGCTCTGCAACCATTCTATCAGGTTGGTTTTAAGCCCGTACGCGAATTCCGAGTAGCCCTCGCTGCTCTTTTTGGATGCGTTTCTAAACCTTTGACGGAACGCCTCGGCAGAAAGGCGGTACCGCTTCAAAAGGCTGGACTTCACCTTGTCGTAGTCGTCCGCGTCTCCAGCACTAAGGCGCGCGACAACCTCTGCAGCCTTACAGGGCAACAAAGTCAAAAGCCGTTGCGGCCACGTTTCTGGGGCGAAGCTCAACTTCTCACATGTCCTCTCAAAGTTAACTAAGAACAGGCCCACGTCTTCCCCAACTTTAAACGGCTGCAGGAGCTTCTTCATTTGATACGACTCGGTCTCACTTGCTCGTGCCGGAGCCCCAACTCTACTGTTCTGCGAGTTTAATCGCTGTTGTTCAATTTCGAGCTCTAGCCTTTTCAGCGCTCGCTCCTGGTCTCGTTCTTCTCTCGCTGCAGCCTGCTCTCGTTCCTCTCTCGCTGCAGCTTGCTCTCGTTCCTCTTTCGCTGCAGCCTGTTCCTCTCTCGCCGCAGCCTGCTCTCGTTCCTCTCTTGCTGCAGCTTCACTCTTAGCGTTCTGAAGCAGTTCCCACGCAATTTTAATTTCCTCTGCTTCCGCGCTCTCTGAAATCGCTTTACTGATCTCAGATTTCTTCATCTTTTGCTCCACCTCCACACCCAATTCTTCACATAAACAGAGTAAATCTGTTCTCAGAACCTCATTAGATCCATGATCGCTGCTCTTTAGCTTTGGCTTTGCTATAAAACTTGTCGCGAGGTTGTACACAAACCTAGCGCACGAGTCAAACACTAAGGATTCCCAGCAGTTCAAAATTAATTACCCATAATCCGAAGCCTGGCGAATCCCAAAGCAAAGTCCAAACGCTCACCCACAGATGTAGCACGATGTCGCATGGTCCAATCCCAACCGCTGCCAACCAGTTGTTCGAGGCGGGGTTTAAGCCGCACGTCCGGAGGCTTCCTGGCTCCTGACGACGACCATTCCCCGAAGTGAAGAACCCAGGGGTCCAGTGGAGGTGGGAGAATTGGTAACGTAACGAACGGTTTAATTACATGGTAGCGATACAGTCGTCAAATCCGAGAGAACCACTGGAGCCGCCTCACGCTTCGCCTTATATAGGGTCCGTTTTCTCCCTCACTCTCCGCCAGGGTAGCAGGTGCGACCGCCAAGTGCGTTGCAGCAAAGTCCGCCGCGTCGTAGCCAGAAGTGCGTCGTAGCCATGGTTCTCCGCAGTTAGGCCAGGCCTCTCTCCCCTTCCGGAGCGCACGAACCCACACGCACACACACACACGTCCCGTTGACGTCACGGACGTGTTGAGACTCGTTTTGGACAGGCTTCGACAGGTGGGCGACAGTCCTGAACAGATCGTGACTCGTTTCGGGCAGGCTCCAGCAGGCGGGCGACTGTCCTGAACAGATCGTGACTCGTTTCCGTAGCGTTGAAACTCGGTAGAAGGTCGCCGAAGGTTCCATTCTTAACAACCCATACCTGCCGGATGTCGGGACGAGGCGCAAAACAGTACATCCGGCCAATATTGAAGCCGGTTTTCGGCCGAAGTTGCCTCGACACTCGCCAAGAAGCAACGTGTTGTTTCGGCGACTCGTTTGTGTAATTTAATTTTTCAGTCATTTTATTGGGTCCCGGGCCACTGTGCACACCCCAAAACCGCCAATGAGTGATGACTGCCAGTAAAATTTCGGGGAAATAATTCTGCCGGCTGCCGGGAGACTCGAACCAACCCAAGAATTATCCCGGTTCTTGTTTGTTTTCCAACATTCTGAATTGTATACCAGCTTATTAGTACCTCTTCGGATATTGCATAAAAAAAAACAAAAAACGATGGCAGCCGCAAAAACTCTGACAGCCCGGCTCACAGTCATGTGGGAGAATGACAGGTGCTCGTCAGTCGCCACCATGCCTTGAAAGCTACCGGTTTCGAAGAACCGGAGCGCGCAAAGAACTTGTGGTTCCACGGTCATGGTAGACGCGATTGTCCGCCGCCTCGAAGTCCGGGCGCCGAACGAAGCTCGTCACAGAGTCAACGCACAACGGCTTTCGATAGCCGGTACTGTCGCCGAAAGTCGTCGTCGGGGAGTTGAAAGGCGTCCCCGGTGGTCTCAGTAGTGACGCCGACGGTGGCGGAAGATAAGCTCGGCCGCAGCGTACGGCACCGCCATGTTGACAAAGTTTAACTTCGCCTCGATCCGAAGCGAAGATCTCGAGCTCAAACCACGGCTCTCACAAAGTTCGGAAACGTCACTTTGACGTCAGCGACAACTTCGACAAACGAGGTTTCTTTTTTACACAAACTTCGGAGGGATTTTGAGCGTCAGCAGGTCGCCTAGGGACAATCTGTAAAGCATTAATTTTAGCTTGGCGTAGGGATGTACGGACAAATGGGCGCTACGTCATCGGCGAAGCCGTTCAATCAGCGGGCTCCTCGCGCCCCTCCCGCGCCGCACGCGCGCCTCGATGAACTTTGCTACATTCTGCCTCTCTCAAAGAAATGAGCGTTCGAATGATTGACACCTCGCTCGGCGCGACGTCAGCGTCGCGAGAGTCCAATTAGCGCGTTCCGCAAACTTCGGGCACAAAGTTGTGCTTGACGAGTTTAGCGACCCAGTAATCAAACAGACACTACGCCCGACCTCACGTGGACTTCGAGACAACTTAGAGCGAGCTGGTCTGTGCTACCAGATCCCATGGGTAGTGATAATTTACACATCAAAATTACTCTTCCACTTAGTGCCGCGCTAAAGAAAAGAAGTCTGTTTTATCAAGTGGGACTTTTTTTTTTGCACCCACGTTGCAAGACCTCAAAGACACTCCCCTATCAGAAAGGATCGTCCAGGCGGTAAAGAAAGCCAAAACGGTCTACAAAGTGAAAGAAGACACGCCGACTCAAGACTTACATCTCGTGAACCTACGGGACACGAGACTCGAAGCTCTCAAGAAATACAGGGAACGCAACAATTGAGGCAACAATATTTACCTAAACAAGGCGGCGGCTAAGGCAAAATGCTACGCCAACGAGCTCTGTCGAACAAAGTGGAGAACATTATGCAACTCGTTTAACGAGAAGACGGGACTACGCAGAGTCTGGCGGGCATACCGCAGCCTTACGGTCAAGACCAAGGCACAAAACACAGGCAGCGACATTGCCTTGAAACTTAAAATAACAGAAGAACAACTTGCCGATCAGGCAGAAACTATCTTCTTTCCGCAGCAGTATCCACCCCCAGAGGCCTACCCCGCACCTTAGAAGGCACCATTAACCATGGGCGAGCTACTTGAGGCACTCAAGGCAGCAAAGACCAACTCGGCACCGGGACCTGATCAAGTCACGACCGCGGCACTGAGAAACTTGCCTAAAGAACAACTTGAAGAACTCCTCCAAATTTACAACGACATCTGGGACGGCGGAGAAATCCCGACTGAGCGGAAGAGATCAACGGTCATCCCGATCCCCAAGCCCGGAAAGCCACCCAATACCCTACAAAATCTAAGGCCTATTTCGCTAACATCGAACTTGTGCAAAATTCTAGAAAAGATGGTTAAAACGGGTCTCCCATAAATCCCCGAGACTCGAGGTTACCTGCATTCGATGCAAACGGGTTTCAGACCTGGCTTGTCCACCCAGGACAGCTTGGCAATGATACATCGTGACGTGTACGAGAAGCCTCAGTTCAAAAGATAACCAAGAACCATAGTAGCCTTTGACATCAAGAAGGCATTCGACAGCATTCCTCACAAGACGGTAATCGAAGCAGCACAAAGACGCGGAATCCGAGGCAACATAATAAACTTTGTTAAGTCATTTCTCAAGGAGCGAACGTATCAAATAGTTACTGCTGGAAACAGAAGCCCCTGGCAGCACAGCAACACCGGCGTCCCCCAGGGTGATGTGATACCCCCAACACTGTTCAACATGGCTATGACAGACCTAGCGAACGCATTGGATGCCATTCCTAACATCAAATGTTCTATATACGCGGACGACGTTACACTCTGGACCGTCAAGGGGTTTCCAGAAAGCAGAAAGCAACAATGCGAAAAACCCTGGATCCAACACAGGCCTTTGCGAGACAATCAGCCCTCCATCTCTCACCTGAAAAGACCTCCTTTATGATCGTCACAAAACGCAAAACCACACGTTTCGACGAACAAGTTTAACTTAAAATCGATGGTACCCCCATCCTAAAGGCACCTAACCTCAAGATCTTAGGCGTCACCTTTGAGCAAAATGAAGGAGCTGCGACCTAGATGAAGCAAACAAAAACCCAATGGTCGGATGGACTGAACCTACTCCGAAAGCTCATGACGAAGGCGGTGTACGGCCTCAGCTACCTCCGTCTTAATACGAGGGGCGTTCATAAAGTTCGTATTATTGTCACGAAGAAATAGAGATTCAACAATCAAACTCGAGTAGGAGTTGAGACATTCTCTACATGTTCGCCGCCAAAAATTACTCACTTCTTCCAGCGATGCACCACATGCTGGAGGCCATTGTTATAGAGCTCTTCGTTTTGAGTGTTCAGGAATCGCTCCACTTCAGCAATCACTTGGTCGCCGTCCTTGAAGTGCTTTCCTCTTATTGTCCATCCTAGAAGCGTCTGTGCCGTTCAACCAAAAGTGTCGTAAACTGGGGCGTTGTCCCCGAACAACGCTCCCAGTTTGGAATGAATATCCTTGGCATTGCTTCCCTTCAAATGCAAAAAACGGATCACTGCATCTGCTTGGCACCAACGGGCGGTGCCATTTTTGTTTCGTCTCCCTAGCGGCGTTCCGAGTTACTATATATCATGCGATGTTTATACTGTGCGGAAGCTAGAGGGACGCGCGCTGATGTTGATGCCTGTTTTGTTCCGTTTTCTTTAATTTGTTGTTCCGATAATACGAACTTTATGAACGCCCCTCGTAGAGTGCAAGAAGAGACCCTCAATGTACTCAACAGAAGCGCCATGAGAGTGATCACGGGTCTTCCGAAATTCACTCCTATCGCCCAGCTGGAGAAGGCTGCCCAAGTCAACAAGGTCCGAGAAATTGCCGACGAAATGGAGCTGGGTCAGCTCAAAAGGCTGTCTCGCTCGGACCATGGTAGAGTAATCCTGCAGAAATTAGAAAAGACCACGGACCTTGAGACGACAACTATTGCAGAACATCCGCCGCCCCCATGGGAAACGGAGGATGTCTCTACAAGTAGGCCAATACCCCAAAACCAAGGAAAAGACCATAAAAAGAGGCGGAAGCACTAGAGTGAAGAATACCTAAAGAAGATTAACAACTCGGAGGCGATACCGATGTCTTCTATACCGACGCGGCCAGAAATGAGGCTGAGCGCACATGCATCGCATGGCGCTTACCCACCCGCGGCAAAACATGGAAAGTGGAAACGTACAAGACGAGCAGCTCCAAGACGGCAGAGCTGTTGGCAATACTGTAAGCCGTCAAGGAAGTCACAGGCAATCCCCAACGACCCAATGTAAATATTTACACAGACTCGCAACAAGCACTCCGAGAATGCAAACGATGCTGCTCGCAGAATGACCGTAGCGCTCCAAATACGAAGCTTTGTTAAGAGATTAAAACCCGACGTCATCGTCGTTAAAGACTAGATTCCAGGCCACGAAGGCATCCCAGGAAACAAGAGGGCGAACGAGGCCGCGATGGCGCAGCTAAACGCATGTACTCTTCCCTCACAAGGCCACGATTCCCTCCTCGCACCTCAAGAACAAGACGAAAGGCCCGACATACCACCTGACCCAGGCGAGAAAAAAAGAGAGGAGCGGCTTGCCCGAAAACTCAGGCTCATCTCACTTCTTCCACCAGATTCGTATCCGATCCTGCCGGAATACAACCGGTGGGAGGAGGTGAGTATTAGGCGGCTCCAAACAAATACGGCCATCACGCCCATCTGGCAGGCCATATTTTATAAGCCTACAGACCCGAACGACCCAGGCATTGACCCCAACTACGAATACTGCGGGGTCCCGGTGACATGTTTCCACCTCATGTGGGACTGCGCTGAAAGTTTGCGGTATCGCGAAGCAGCGTGGAAGAAGCTTCCCCCACAGGCAAGAAGACCCACAACATATGAAGAGTGGACCCTTCCGGGCCTCGCAAACCAGCACAGGAAGCACATCCCCGACCCCCTGTTAGACTTTCTCCGTCTTTCAGGGGTGGGGAGGACTGTAATACCCCTTTCCCCTTTTCTTTCCCCTCCACGTCACTCCAGATGATGCTACTCAAGAGGATGTTACGAATCCCCTTTGTACATATAATAAAAATGTTTTGTATATGGGTGATTTCATCTCAACTCAGGCACAAATTTTGGGTCCAGTTTTTAATTTTTTTTTAATACATGTTATCGGGGAATTCCTATAATAAAAGAAGACGCAAATGGCAAGTTCGTCGGATTTTTTGTTCTGAAGTTCTGGACCGTTGAAGCGGTCAAGGTGGAAACTCGTTTTTCCAGCTTATCGGGGGTGCCATATTTCACTCCATCCCTTTTCCTTACTTGTTACGCTACATCAATATAACGTTTTTGAGAACACTCGACATATGCTTTTTTATGCTAATTAATCGTCTAGGTCAAAACATTCTTAATGTATTTTTTTTATTTGTCCAACCGCCTCTCTGCGACGATATTTGCGAAGTTCAGCAAGCTGTGCTGTCTGACCTAATCAACATATTTTTATGATCTTTACATCACCGTAATGCTCCAATTAAGTTCTTTCTTTTTAGTATAATTATTGTGCAATAATTATATGATGCGCTACATGTGCCCGAAAAACGGATATTTCGAAAAACTAGCAAGTTTGGAGTCAATTTTCTAAAAATTCCACTTTTTTATTTCTTTTATTTTTTTATTCATAGTTAGGTAATACAGTAGTCTATTAGGAACTATTCACAGAATTGTACTATATTGTTCGTATTGCCGCTATTAAAACTCGAATCTCGTGCCATGAGCGTTTTGAACGGGACTTGGCACATGCGCTCTGCTGAGCAGAAGTTTGGCCTGTGTAAGGTTTTCTACTTATCGTTAGCAGTTACCTCAATAACCATAAACATTAATAAAATTTGGAGAAGTCTACTTAAAAAAAAAGTTACTTAGAACTCCGTATCCACAAGTGCGGGCACCAGCGCTTACTTCCTCTCAATACGGGGGACTGCAGATCGTTAGAGAATTCCTCTGGGGCCTTTTTCTTTCGGCTTTGAGTTTGAAATACCGAACTTGATATGTAATTGTCATATTTTCTTATGTCAAACAGATATGCAGTGCATATACGTATGTATGATTTTGTATCTGACGCTTAAGAAGTACGGTTTATTTTGTGCACGTAAGGACGTTTCCTTAAAATGACGAGAATTTTGTAGCGTGTAAGGCTTCAAATATGTTAGTCATGTGTTTATTTTTCAGGTATTCATGCCGGGTTACTTAGACTTCTCCCTCTTGACTTCAGTATGTCCGGGAGTCTAGATGGTATACGTATCTTCTCCGTCAATACATGAGGCCAAGCTCACACACCTTGCAAATCACCCCAGTGCCAAGTAAATAAAGATTGTTAAGGTAAATGGTGTTCCTTCACTGGCTTTTACGGTCAGATATTGAGGTAAGTACTAACATTAAATAGAAAACCATACATATGTCAAAATTCTGCTCAGCTGAGCGTCCATGCCAAGTCCCGTTCAAAACTCTCATAGCACGAGATTCGAGTTTTAATAGCGGCCATACGAACATTATATTAAATTTCTGTTGGTAGTTCCTGACAGACTACTATATTACCTAACTGTAAATAAAAAAATGAAACAAAAATGAAAGGTGGGTTGTTTTAGGAAATCGACTTCGAACTTGGAAGTCTTTCTAAATATTCGCTTTTCAGGCAAGTGTTCCGCGTTATATATTTAGCGCAAAATATTCAGATTTTATGTAAAAGAAAGAGCTTAATTGGATCATTACGGTTATTTAAAGATCATAAAAATATATTGATTAGGTCACACAGCACAGCGTGCTGAACTTCGTCAAATATTGTTGCAGAGAGGCAGTTTGACAACTAAAATTTTTTTTTCTTTTAATTGTCAAACTGCCTCTCTGCGACAATATTTCGAGCCGCATGCAATGTATGCAATGCGAATTTAAGGAATGCAATGAAATGCAATGCAATGCAATGCAATGCGAAAGGAGACCGAAAAACGCCGCTTCTCGACGGCCACAGTCACACCTCACGGAGAACCAAGTAGGTTCGATTTCGAAACGTAGGGCTCCTACATGTTTAGGACTTGGTTGTTTGCTGTACTTTAATTAATGCGAATTTAGTGCACTTGGTTTGTGTGCATCATTTGGCCCAAAATTGATGTCATGCTCATTAGGCGCACATCTAATTTATTTCCACACGTTCTATTACTTCAGACGGGGCAACTTTCTCAGCAATTTTGGGGTTGCTGGCGAGTTGTTCCCTAGCTTTTCCTAGATAGACACGAATTGCTGAGATCGGGTCTGGCTCGAAACAAGTGAGCAACTCGGAGAAACTCGGAGACGTTTGTAGTGGCAGCAGCCAATCAGAGACGCGACATTTTCACGCAACACCCCGTGCCGGTGATAATAACAACTGAAGACTGGTTCTTGCTAAAAATTGACCGTTTTCTGGAAATAAAACGTTTCAGAAAGATGACTTAGTATTCTCAACGTCATTTAAATGTATAAAAGCACGTTTATAGTGCGTAACTGTGTGTCTAAATTGTGCAAGAAAAATAAAATTTTATGATGATAATAGCGAATTGCAGCAATTAGTTGCGGCGTGTGAACGCGGGCAGCCAGTGTCGCTGGTGTTGCGACGTCAAGTTGCTGGGAGAAATTGCCCCGTCTTTCACCTTATCTGCGAACGAAGTCAAAGCTAGAAGCGCGAGACCAGCGCTTTTTGCGTTTCTCCCCAGCTCGCGCGCTTGAGCAAAGCCTGAACGCACGGAGCTTTCGTGCTCGCGCTTCCAGCTTTGCCTTCGCTCGCACATAAGGTGAAACGAAGTATAAAAACCTTTTCCTGGATATTTTGTATTCGTCTGCTTGAGATCTGCGGTGCATTCTTTGCGTAATTTTTCTTTTTTTTTTTTTCGCGTAGGGACACGTTTAGGGACTTTTTGTGCCTGATGTAAGGACATGTACGGTATACTAAGGGTATGTGTAGGGTTTTTCACGAACATCCGTTATCATCACTGCAGTGCATCAACGATGACTGCGCTCGCTGCAGCTCTGGCTTCCACGAAGTGCTGAAACAGAGGCTGCGATTGTTATAAAGTCAGCTCCAACCGTTATACGTGCCCCATCCTACAACATTTGACGCTACGATTCTGTGTGGATACCACCTCCTACGTTCCGAAACAGTAAGTGCGTCGTTAACGCTGGCCGTTGGCAATGCAGCAGACGCAGCCATCTTGTCACCGCGTACCCCAATGACGTGCCCTAGCGCACCCCAGCGTGGCGGAAACGGAAAAAAAAACGACGACGACGACGAGACTGCACCTGTTTATTCTATCCCCATCTCCTGAGGCTTTTCGTAAATAACGGGTAAACTGATTTTTTCCACAGTATATTCTGCGATCACATACAAGCAGAGAGGGACCGGACCTCGTCTCGCAAACGGCCTCCTTCTTGGAGGCCAATACATCCACGAAGATGACCACCGAGTCACCGAACCATTCCCCCGACTTAAGACAAAGACCAGGCGAGTTCAGCAACGATCGTCAAGGACGGCTATACAATTCCGTCTATGGACGTCACCGATGAAGCCGCCACCTGCTCCTCCTCGACGATCGTATCCGGCTGCGATGATGACGACATGCAATCGAACGACGGTGAATACGAGGTCGCTCACGGAAAGAAAAGACGCAAGAGGTGCCTGGATTCAGCATCACATTTCAAGGATGAACCCAACCTGCAAGTCGGTCATACCGTACTGTTCATCCCCACTGGAAACCACCAAGCTCAGTCACTGAGCAAAATCAAGCTCACCGACTTTCTGAACAACGCTGCACCAGGCATGGGGAGTGAGATCCGAATTAACAAGGCTCGCAACATCATCGCAGTTGACACAAAAAGACCCCTCTTCAAAGCTGAACTGCTCAAGTTAACGAAACTCTGTGCACTGCCAGTGACAGCCTTCCTGCCCAGAGACAGCTCGAACTCTTTCGAGGTCCTCCGAGATATTGACCCTGATTGCACATCTACAGTTCTCTGTCGGCATAACAGAAGTGAAGCGACTCGGGAAGAAACCGCCTTCATATGCGTTGCCTTCACAGGAAGGGTGCCACCCCAACATTTCAAAGTGGGTCTTGTCAGAACTGAGGTACTTCCCTACCGAGCACGACCCCTGCAATGTTACAAATGCGACAAGTTTGATCACATTGCAGCTGCAGGCACAGCGGCCTCTCAGCTAGCTGTGCTATCGATGTGGGCAGTGCCACGAAGGTGAATGCACAGCAACCCGCGATGCGTGAATTGTCAAGGAGAGCATGCTTCCAACGCAGCCGAATGCCCAGTGAAAGTAAGAGAGACAGAGGTCACGAGATACCAGCTGAAACACAACACCACATTTCGTGAGGTCAGAGGTGCAGTACAGACTAAACATCAAATAAGCAAGAAAACTGCCGAAAATGACACACCACAACCTGATGCCACCATCAAGAGTGTTCCACAACGGACTGTTCAAGAGTTCCCTCCTCTTGAAAAACAACAGAGCAGAAACGAAAACCCCGATGCCGTAGCACCCACCTCAAGAGTCGCCACCGGAGGAACTGAAAAACCATCCTTCTGGGATAAACAAAACATCAAGGACATAATTTCAAACAAGTCTTCCAATTTGCATACGTTGGCACCTAACCGAAAAACGGAAGGAGAAACTACCTCTATCTTCGAGGTCATAATCCCACTCGTGTTCACTACTCTTCATAGATTATTGTCAACAATAACACCGGGGTCAACGCCTCATCAGGTGATCAAGGCTATTCTTTCATTAGAGTCCATTATCTGAAGGATTCTCTGAAGCTCTTTCAGGCTTATCTCATTCGACGCACCAAACACAGCCAATGTTGTGCCTTCATTGCTAAACGACGACCGGGAAAAATGCCGGAACTATACTGCAGTGTATATAGCTTGGTGGGCCACCAGCTATATACAGGTGGGCCACCAGCCCACCAAATCACAGACAGAAAATGGTGAAAGAGTTGTAACGGGCACTGACCAACACGGTGCACAGACTACACGAACTGGGCCTCGGCATCTCGGCTGAGAAGACCACGGCTCTGTTCCAGGCTCCAATACTGCGAACATTTCGTCCAGTACTACACATCGAGGGAGCACCGATAAAATCAGAAAAGACAGCAACTTATCTGGGTTTGATGCTCGACGCGCGCGTGTCCTGGAGGCCGGCCGTAGATGCAGTGCTCCAGAAGATGCGCACAAGAACAAACACCCTGCGAGCACTTGGAGGCACAACGTGGGGCACCTCGCAGGCCATGATGCTGGCAATGTACAAGGGCCTGGTCGTGTCCTGCCCGACCTACGCGCTGCCATTGGTGACGCTAAACAGCACACAACAAGAAATTCTAGAGAGGGCGCAGAAAGTGGCACTGAGAATTTGCCTTGGCACGCCCCGAAGCGCCTCATCACACAAGACACTCGTCGAGGCCGGCGTAGCCACGATTTGTGCCACACTACAGAAGCGGACTCTTGGGCACCTTATCCGAATGGAGAATGGGCGGTCGACGGGCAGCCTAATCATGAAGATTGCGCAGAGAACAGAGTCAGGACTTGGACGCGCGCTCTGTCAACTTGGCGACATCGCGGCAACCGCTGCGGCCCTGGCCGACCTCCCACCACTGCAAGAACGTCCGCAGCCCATGGACGTCGATCTACACATCCCCGGGTTGAGATCAAGGAGGACGGCAACAACAGTGACCCTCCGAACCCTTGCGCTGTCCCACATCGAGGACCAGTACCACGGCTGGGCTCGTGCTCACGGACGGCTCAGTACGTTCCACAGACGGGTCATCAGCGGCCGCGGCGGCCTTCGAGGCGGCTGGCGTTGGACTAAGCGCGCGCCTTACACACCATGCAACCAGCACCACGACAGAACTAGCAGCGATCCTGCTCGCCCTCGAGGCCGTTCAGAAAGGCAGCACCAGGGGCGGCAAGTGGGTAATCTTGTGCGACTTACAAGCCGTGCTCTCCATGCTAGATAACTTGGAGAGGGCACCACCACTGGCGCGAAGAATCGCAGCAGAAGCGATGGCATTGGAGCAACTCGGACACCAGTTCAGGTTTCAGTGGCTGCCAAGCCATTGTGGCATCAAGGAAAACGAGATAGCCGACCAGATGGCCAACTTCGCCCACGATGAGTCCTCTACGCCCACATCCAAGGTGCCCCCGTCCGCGGACGCCAAGTTCCTTGTGGCGAGGGAGATCGCAAGTCAGCACCCAGACGCAAGTATGGCACAAGGCGACCACCCGGCCCGGCTACCAGCACGAATGAACAGGGCAACGGCGGCTGTCTTCCACCGACTTCGGACGGGCAGCGCCCTCACCCCCGCATGGATAAACAGGATGAGAGCCTCTGAGAGTCCAGACTGCAACGCCTGTGGGACTCGCGTAGATGACGTCCACCTCCTCCTACAATGCACCCTCTACGACACAGAGAGAAGGGCACTCCAGGAAGAGTACAGAAAACTCAAACTACCCTACTGCTCACTGGAGTAGATCATCAGACAACGAGACACAAACTGCACCAAAAAAAAGGCGCTGAAGGCACTGGAGGACTACCTGGACGAGACAGGATTAATCTCCCTCCTCTGAAGAAAAAGGCAACAAAGAGAGAAATGGTGACAACAGCCTTTCCAACAAACTGACTCATCAATACTACTCCCTGTGGTCCAACTAAATCAGGAAATTACGCTCTTTCGAATGCATCGGACTTCCCCAATCACCATCTAGGCGACTGGAACCTATTCAAACCAGCCTTGCCGATGGCTATCATCGCAGACCCCCTGCCTGCAAATTAGACTTCGACCGTTAGAGAAAGACGAGAAAAACCCCACCCTTCCCCCCCTCTTCTACTCCCCCTTTTTCCCCTCTTTACTTCCCAAGAACCCTTCACCTCCAACTGTGACATGTGCGTCTAAGTACGCCCCAACAACAGTCGGTTTCCCAACTCCCCTCCCCAAAACGCATACTACTACTACTTCTACTGGCGGAAACGTTACGCGGCGCCAGAGTCACTCAAAATGGCAGCCCAGCAAAATGGGAGCCTTTCTTGCAAACGTATATAAAATACAGGGGTAGTGGAAAAAGCGTCGGCGGCGCCCCACCGGCAGAGTGAAGCCAAAAGTGTAAACGGCCGCGAGCGGAACTGTTGTAGAAATCCGGAGGACATGGCTGCGGTCACATGACATATGGCGTCGTGTACGTTCTCGGATAATTTCGGTGGTGTCTATTCGCACCTTTCAGCGATGGTGGTATCGCGGTGTGAGAATGGCGCTCCCTAGCTCCTGGATGATTGGCCTCATAATAAAGGTGCTTGCCTACACTCTCCTGACATGAAAAAATAAGGTAAGGCTCTCATACAGCGCGTATGTAGCAAAACTATAATTACTTACGCGTCGCAGACCCAGCCTCGTACCGCTGTTCTACGACGATCATCCAGATGACAGCCATTTTCATAGGCACCAGTGCGCCCCCTATAGGTCGTGAAAGTTGTGAATAGTCGTTTTCGCTATTTGTTTTCGTGAATAGCAAGTGCCTGGCATTGTGATTATTTGTAGGTTCGAGGCTTGTCGCTATAGGCAAAAAGAACGAAGAGAAAGAAGGCGTATGCACACCGCTACACGCCAGTATGCAAAACTGGATACCCCAGTTTTTACTACATTGCCCAAGTAACCTTCACAAATTAATTCATAGACGTTGCAACACCAATAATGCATACATAGGCCACACTAATGAACCGCTAAGATCGAAAACAGCCACGCTTGGCGCAAACATCGCTGGCAGAAGTGCTCCGGAATCGAGAGCCAGGGCAACCTGGTAGGTCACAAATACTGAAGCGCAAAGGACGAGACACAAGGGCGAGAAGGACACAGGACACGCGCTCTTACAACTCACGTTTACTAATCGACACACAAGGAAAGACGAAATCTAAAGGGTAGACGAAATTCTTAAAAATCTAAAGGCGTATTATAAGCGTATCATGCATTAGCGCGCCGTCAGTGGCCCTGTTGGGCAAAGAATTAGAATACCTGAAATTGTACTCATGATGGCTCCTTTTACTTGAACTTCATTTTTTTTCACTTTCTATTTTTATTTTGTTTTTCTTTCACTTTATTTTATTTTATTTTTGTTTTATTTCAGCATCTTTTATTTCACCGATGAATATTTTTTTCTTTTCTTTTACTCATTTTATTCCCTTCACAGCATTTTTGTCTTCCCTTGTGTGTCGGTTAGTAAACGTCAGTTGTAAGAGCGCTTCTCTTGTGTCCTCGTTCTTGCGTCTCGTCCTTTGTACTTCAGCATTGATGATTTTCAACCAACTAGCCCAACAGTTAACATTAATTCACTAACTGGTAGGGTCTACACAAGGCGCCTCAACCGGAGGCCGGCAATTTTTCCACTACTATTTTAGTTCACTGTACCCACATTATCCTCATTATCTGCCCCAGTATTTTTCTTCTTTCTCTAAAGATGCAAAGCACCAAGCAACCCATGGTCATCGTAATTCACGGCTGCCTGTGGCCTAGGTAAGCGGACTCAAAACACAAGCTTTTAAATAGTCTGTGGCAGGACTCCCGTCGGTTTCCCGATAAGTTCTACGAGCCGTATTTCAAGCGGAAAGGAACCATATCTGTAACACGATGACGGGCCCATAATAATGAGCACGGTATGCGTCACACCTTGAGTGGCGTCTAGGCAGTGTGATTTCCCTAATGTATACATGGGTGAGAAGATCTGACACTTCGTCAATATCCGATGACCACCGGGGTCAAGCCCATACCTTCGAAGACAAACCACAAAAGGGCACTATGGGCAAGGACCCGTGGTCTCAATGTGTCTCCCTTGCTAATAATGTCTACTGATATTATCAACGTCGAATACTGATAAGAAACAGACTTCCCAAAGAATAATAATGCTTGGGATGGTCATTTTCTTCGGTGATGATCCACGATAAAGAAAGATAATGCTATTGTGGGGGCTTCTCGGCGTCATTGTGTTGACTAACGTCCAGAAGGCCTCTGGAAAGGCGCCGGCGAAAAGCATTTCCAAGGGCCGCAAGACGACGTACGACCTTTTGAAATCAGAACCGTGCAACACGGACCAAACGTGCAGCCTCAGAGACCCAGAATCCCGCTGTCTGGAACAGTTCTGCGTCTGCCAGCCAGGATTCACGGACGTGTCAGGAGACCGCTGCAAGAAACTGGTTCAGCTAGGCGACGTCTGCACCGAGAACCACGTTTGCGCCGGCGATGCCATTCAGTGCGTGGACGAACGGTGCATCTGCGAGCGGGGTTTCAACGAGAACGAAGGTGCCTGCCTGAAGACGGACTCTGCCAGAGGGACGAGCAAACTTGTGCTCTACATTGTCGGCCTGGCCACGCTCATCTTCATCGTCGGCGGTGTGTCGTCCATGCTGTACACGCAGATACGCCAGAGGCACATCAAGGACCAAGCCTGCGATAACTGCTTCCTGGTACAATGCATAATCCTGTGATATGGCTACGGCGACGAACGGGGCACCCGGTCCTTATCACATGATAAAGAAGTCCCTAACACAATACAGATGTCAACAATATTTACAGCCATAAAATGATTCATTCTTATTGAAGACATGTAAGATAAACACCGGTCGTATAAACAACTTTTAAAGCACCCAACGGACCTTGGGGTACGACCCTTGCCTAATGGCAGCAATGTTTTGTGTCGGCATGGGTCGATTCGAGTATGAGAGGAGATCGTCTAAACCATTTTGGCCTGGTACTATTTTTATTGATTTAAAATCTCGATATTTTTTCTGCAGCTTACGTTTTTTGCAGATTAGGATCTTAGCCACTACTAGAAATATCATAACATGTCATCGCATTGATTCGCGCTAGATTTGCGAACTACTCTGCTTGGCTACAAAACAATATCCTCTTGTTTTTGTAATCTCACTTGCTTTTTGTTTTTTTCTGTACCCGTCAAGTCGATAGAGATCACTAAACAAAAATTAAAGAAATAGTGCAGTCTTGTTTTTGCAAACCAATAGCTTTTTCGAAAGGAAGTTTAATTCATAGGATGTCACAGGAATTTGAGGAAGCTTCCGCTGTCTGTCTTGCACGCACGCGTGCACAGCTCTTCACTCGTGGCCCTCCATAGGGACTCCGGTGGGCAGTCATCGCCGAGAGCCCTCCGAGGTAATCCACCTTCTTTCTTGGTAATCCTAGAGGTAATCCTTGATCGGTCTTCTTGCGTGGCACTGTCCAACGGAAATCAGCAAAACCAAGCCACCGCCAGATCAAACTCTCGACATGGCCTCCAAGGCCCCCGGGGAGATCTTCACGTCCGCTTTCGTGGTAGTCGTGCACCGTCAATATAAATTAACATGCATGTGCCACGCTGAAGAGAAAGCTAGCAGTGTCTCACCGAAAGACCCGTATTTCGTATCCCGCGTACCAAGCTATACCTTGAATTGGTTGCCACGCTTCATACGAAGCAATGATATCCCGGTGACTTGCAATCGTATAGCTTGAAATCCTAACAACATAATCAAACACAGGCACACGGCACTCTGTTTCACCTTATGATGTACCGCAGGAAAGGCTACAAGCGCGAGCTCCTTGCTCTAGGGCACATCTCGGCGGCACAAGCTCTCGTGCGTCAAGAGCAGCTCCCAACGCTATGAGCTCGCGCTTCTAGCCTTCTATGCGGTACAACATAAGGTGAAACGGAGTATAGGTACTCTGTGATTGGGCGTCCGAAGAGTCATGATGATACTGCATGATGCATGTTCAAAACTCTACGTTAACAGCCGTATTAACTTGGTAAACTTTCTGTTTTACAACAGGTCTACAAGTCATCTGAGAATTACAACTGTAGCGTCCTTCGGTCGGCAATGAAAGTAAAATGTGAACGTATACGGGAGCTAGAAGACCGACCTCCGGGTTTCCAGCGTCCCTGCCAAGCACGCGCTCTCGTTCGGTGCAAACCAACGTTAATAACGTTGGTGCAAGCCATGTTGGTGCAAGCTATGTGCAAGTAGTGCAATGATCGTTCTGAGCAACATTCTCGTACTTGTTCAACATATCACTCCTCAGTCTTCCTAAATCACTTCCAGACACAGTTCCTATTGATTTGTACGCACACGATCTTTGTTTTTGGGTTTCCAGCAAATCCTTGTACATCAACCGTGCACGTCTGCAGAAGGCGATTACGGGGAAATATCTGAGTGCTCGTGGCCTTCGTATATTGCCGGCGGAATCTGCCGCTGTTGCAAGTTAACTTGATTTCATAGAAAGAAGCGCCAATTTAATTTCCCAATTTCCTATGTCTCAGGAGATACTTTTTCATGTGCATTTGCTCACAAGCTCTTACGTTGAATCCTTACGTCAAAAGGCCCAAAAGAAAACTAATGTACTTCACTCAAATAATTCAAACGATCAGTGTTACAAGATAGGGGAGTTCCGTCTTCCCATTAATGACTCTCTATGACTCGCTTTTTGTAGGACTCTTAAGGTATAGCTTGCCAGTAATGCACACTGCCTCGAAGACAGTAATGAAAGATCTTCAGAGTGCCCAGGTACAAGCACTGCGCACTTGCCTAGGACTGCCCAAATGCACGTCGAACACCAGCACAGTCGCTGAGGCTAGAGCAAGCAATACCGCTTTCCGCTCCGAGAGCTCAAGAGACATTTTGACTTCACTTTCGACATGTAACTCGTAATAGGTATCACCTTCTTAAAAATATTGTCGAATCAAAACCTTAATCTGCTTTTACGAAAGTAACCTTGGATCTAAAAGACCATCTCCCTAACATATGTGAGGCAGCTCAAAATCCTACATATCCCCCATGGTCATTAGAAGTAAGACCCGATATTCCAGGAATTGTAAAGAAAGTGGCCATACCAGTGACTGCGATGGTGCAAACAGCTTTAGAATACATATATTTAACTATACTGGAACGAGTTAACACCAAACAACAGTGACTCAAAACGTTTTATTGGCATGTGCTTCGATTTTAACCTTGCCCAGCTCATTACTCACCCAACTAGAGTCACTGATCATAGTAGTAACATTCTTGATAGTTGCTTATCTACGGGCCAAAGCGTTTCGAATAACCGTACATTACTTACCGGACTAATATGTTATCTTCCAGCATATTTTAATTTCTCTTTGTCAATAAAACGCAAATTTCTTCATCGTAAGAAAATAAACAATAATAATAAAGATGAATACGATTCCATTAAAAGTGAACTACGAGTGAAAAAACAGTGAGTGCGCAGGCGAGCTGGTGGATGTTGATCATGATGTAGAAAACCCGAGACTGTGGTAAAAGTAGGGAAACTTGGTCGAAGAAGAAAGACAGGGGAAACGAACGTCTCAAACTCAGCTACTGCGTTTATTTCCTCAATTTCTTATATACCCACAACCCAACCGCCACCACCGACGTCACAAGGTCAACCTTTGTTATCTATACAATCCTACCCACACTGGTCTTCACCTCAACCGTAAACGGTGACCTCAATCCCAAAAGGAAAGCTTACGACCTTGAACAAAAAAGCAAACACACCAAAACAAACACACAGACCTCCTCCCTTTCCAACCGGAGTCTGGAAAGGCAGTGCTTTATCTAAACGAGAACTGATAAGACCCAACTGAACCCCTGCCCGCAAAATGACTCATTGCACGTTTACTTACAACTATTAAAAAAAAAAAAAAAAAAAAAACTTTACATTTTAAGAAACTTTTTGGAACTACTTCCGAGCTGCATCGAAGCATGGCTGATACAATTGCCGATGGATTTGATACGAACTGTCTCTTTTATGAGCCTCTTAGTGTTGTTGCGCTCTCTGTGAATAATGTCAGTTTGCGACCAATGTGCCGTACAATCGTTACACTCACTAATGTGTTTAGCAATTTCCGAATTGGGTGCGTTTATTTTTACATTTCGTTTGTGCTCTACCAATCTATCATTTACACACCTTGCCGTTTGTCCTACATACTTGAAACCGCATTCCAGTGGTATTTCATAGACCACCCCTTCCTTGCAATCAACCGACTTATCACGGTGCGCTTTTGGACACACTTTCTGAGTCGTCTGAAACGGCGTCAAGCGGTTCAGCTTAAAGTCGGACTTGAATGCTACATCTACTCCAAATTTTTTTGCGCATGCTTTAAGGTTATGAGAAATTCCGTGAAAATACGGAATAACCGCATAACTGAAACGGCGTCAAGCAAAACCGCTTGACGCCGTTTCAGACGACTCAGAAAGTGTGTCCAAAAGCGCACCGTGATAAGTCGGTTGATTGCAAGGAAGGGGTGGTCTATGAAATACCACTGGAATGCGGTTTCAAGTATGTAGGACAAACGGCAAGGTGTGTAAATGATAGATTGGTAGAGCAAAAACGAAATGTAAAAATAAACGCACCCAATTCGGAAATTGCTAAACACATTAGTGAGTGTAACGATTGTACGGCACATTGGTCGCAAACTGACATTATTCACAGAGAGCGCAACAACACTAAGAGGCTCATAAAAGAGACAGTTCGTATCAAATCCATCGGCAATTGTATCAGCCATGCTTCGATGCAGCTCGGAAGTAGTTCCAAAAAGTTTCTTAAAATGTAAAGTTGTTTTTTTTTTTTTTTTTTTTTAATAGTTGTAAGTAAACGTGCAATGAGTCATTTTGCGGGCAGGGGTTCAGTTGGGTCTTATCAGTTCTCGTTTAGATAAAGCACTGCCTTTCCAGACTCCGGTTGGAAAGGGAGGAGGTCTGTGTGTTTGTTTTGGTGTGTTTGCTTTTTTGTTCAAGGTCGTAAGCTTTCCTTTTGGGATTGAGGTCACCGTTTACGGTTGAGGTGAAGACCAGTGTGGGTAGGATTGTATAGACCTTTTTCGCATAACCTCAAACCAGCCAGTAACTGACGTACCCTCGACCTGGTGCATTTTTGGATTGCCCGCTGACACAGGGTATGCAACCGCCAAGGGTATGGGCGAAAAGGCTTAAAAACGGACGCCGTGTATGAGGTAGTTCCGAGTGCTCCTTTTTACCGTGCTGCAATTTCCGAAAATCTACGATTGTCTGGTTACCACTGCGTGGTCGTCGGATGGATAAATAATTTTAAAAAGCATAAGAACAATAGCAGAAAGTGTGCCATGAGCACAAGAAGCTGCAGCGCAAGTGTGGCTGCAATGTTATCGAACTTCACATTTTTCCCAAGAATCCTTATTTATGAAGTCCGTCGATTGCGAGCTTGAATCACGAGAGATTCGTACCAGACACAACGTCACGTTTAAGCTCACGACCACTTCGTCTACGACAAGAGGACCGATTTTAATTCCCGGTGCAGGTGGTCCAATTAGGTTATCACTGCAAGCCCCATGGTATGTGAAAATTATGAAAACGTCTACATGCCACCACTCAAGATGGAGCTATCAAATGCCGAGAGCTTCGCTGTGGAAACTCACTCCACTTGAGTTTCCACTTCGCTGTGGAAACTCAATTAAAACACCCCACCGTCTTCGTCGTCGTTCTCTCGAGGAGGCAAGGTGATGGCCTGTGAGTAGCCAGCTGGATTCAACCGGACAAGCTACAACCAAGTTATTGCAGCCCACCATAGCCAAGTCTAGCCAAGTTCCCCCCATACCCACACCGTTGCCTACCCAGATAGCTGTGCTGCCAGAACTAGCCGGTATTTCTTCTTCTAAACCGTTAGACGGCGTCGTCGTCGCCGCAATTCTCAAGATGGCGGCGCCGTTAAAGAAAAGGTCTATAGATAAAAAAGGTTGACCTTGTGACGTCGGTGGTGGCGGTTGGGTTGTGGGTATATAAGAAATTGAGGAAATAAACGCAGTAGCTGAGTTTGAGACGTTCGTTTCCCCTGTCTTTCTTCTTCGACCAAGTTTCCCTACTTTTACCACAGTCTCGGGTTTTCTACATCATGATGAACTACGAGCTTTTTATTAGCTCTTCACTGTTACATTCTATAGCCGCACAATTGAGGAAAATGGGCACCAGTTTAAAAACAACTTGTCCCTCCTGACCAACAAATACGTTCCTCTAATTAACATTAAAACTAACGGTCATAACCCCGCGTACACCAAAACAATTCGGCGTATGGGGAATAAAAAGAAAAGACTATTCAAGCGCGCTAAACTCTTGGGCTCAAATCACGAGAAGTGGACTAAATACAAGGAATACGAAGCAAACATATAAAACATGGACCGCTAAGTTCTCTCAGGAGACGTAGCGGTCCATTGTGATAAGTGTGGCTGCTCGCAGTCATTTTAGGATATAAAGCTTTTGTCTCGTCATAAAAACAAGATTGCGATGAAATAGACGAAGCGTATTTTATGGCGTCTATCGGAGCTGACACTTGTGTGAGCGCTCCTTCTGTTGCCTTTGCAGAGGACGAGGTAGGTTTCGTTAAAAAGTGTGGCAGGTTTGTGTGACCGCGTGTGGGCGAGGCTGATGCCAAATGTTATCCAGTTTCTTTGTTTGTTCTCTTCCCTTTCTTCTTTCTGTGTTTATTTCTCTTTTTTCAGAGCAATAAACTTTCAGTTGTAAGTCAGCGCCCTATCTCTGTGTGTTTCTTGGCCCTGGTCCTACGTCTTTTTTGCACTGTTCCCACCACACAGTATGTACCACCAACTAGCCCAACTACAGGCCTTGTTGTGAACAATAAACACCCTACCCCTCCTCTCTCTCTCGCTCTCTGATGAATGACGAGCATTATCTGATGCGTTGATTACCTCAATAACTATTTTTATTTTGTATTTACTGACGAAAATCTAGACATTATTCGGGAACTTCCCAGCTTTAATCACCCCCACATGGAAGCGATAACAATAGTGTTGTCAGAGCGCTCGAAAAACAGTAACTTCTCTCAAATTCTGGTGACGAACTCATCCACTCCACAATATTGAAAAATATTAAGCATATCATCACTGGTTCTAACTAACATATTTCGAGAATCACTTTCCTCAGGTAACATACCTCTTGACTGAAAAATCAGCCGTGTAATTCCCATGCTCAAGTCCGAGATCAAACTTTGTCTAATAATTACCGTCCCATTTCACTTACTAGTACTCCATCGAAGATATTTAAACACGTAACATTTTTAAACGTTATTAATTGCATAAAGTCCATTAGCCTTCTAAACAACAACCAACGCGGATTTAGGGAAGCATTATCATGCGAAACACAACTTCTAGAAGTGGTACATAACGTTCATTATAATTTGGAACGTTTACAACAAACTGGTGCTATCTTCTAAGACCTGTCAAAAGCATATGATTGGGTACCTCATAACCGCATTATCACGAAATTTCACCATTTCAAAATATATACCTTTATTGTTGCCTGGATATCAAAATTTCTTTCCAGTCGACTTCAATACGCCACCATAAATAACTCAGTGCCATCTAAGTCAAAAGTAGCATCGACCGATGATAGGCTAGGTGAAACAGGTACAATGCGTTCTCCCTAAACCTAACACCGCAAACCAGTTACCCAAATATTGGTTTTGGCAGCGCGTTCGGACCACACTTTTTATATACACACCAGCGTTCTCCCTCTTTTCGTTTCTTCCAGCATCTGCCTTTTCGCAGATGACTGTGTAATTTACGGCACATTCAATGGCGTCCACGATCACCTATCCTTGCAAACGGACTTATCATCCGTTGCTCATTAGTGCAACGAGTGGCAGCTCGCCTAGAATATAAACAACTGTAAAGTGCTAACATTTTCTCGCCTTTCGTCACCATCTTCTTACGCCTACAGTATTACTGATACCATCATCAGCATATCCTCGTCTCATAAATACTTTGATCTCCATATAACCAGCGATTTGATACGGATTACTCACATTATACATATTATTAGTAAGGTAAAGGGCGCAGTTGGTTTTCTGCGGGGAAATGTGAAACTAGTCCCTTCTTACGTTAAACCGAGTCGCATACGTTATTCTCGTACGCCATAAATTAGAACATCTGCATGGTCTCCGTGACAAAACGACTTTATTGGAGAATTAGAACGTGTTCAAAAAAGAAATTTACGGTTGATTTATTTTGACTACTCATTTTACACCTTTATCTCTGGGTTGCGCCCGGGGAGAGAATCTACCAGAGCTAACTTCAAGACAAGAAAAAATGTATCGACTAACACTGCTTTACAAAATTTACCTTCCTAATCCAGCACTTTGAAGCACACTGTTCCCATCTCCTAATTCATTTGTTTTGCCCCAAGATTAAACAATTTCGAAATTCAGCTCATCCGCGCGTACAACTTTACGCGAACTCTTCGATACCCTTATCAATAACAGAATGGGACTCTTTGCCCGATTACATCTTCACTCCTAACAATATTGATACTTCTAAAATGGTACTAGGCGAATATGTGTAATATCGGCGTTTTTAAGACTATTTAGGTGATAACGTGTTTCTAGCGTATTTCTTTGCATGTATACCTTTTGTTCGTTTATGTATTGCTATCGTGTTAGCTAATGTATAACCTTTGTCGTTCTTGAGTGTATGTATTGTTTTGCTCCTTACTAGCTCAATTTTCAGTAGCCCATTCCTTGTGTACTGCTGTATGATAGGGCCTTTAAGGTATGATAAATAGATAAATAATTAAATCAATAAATATTCACTATTAACTCACGTACATATGAACGACTCTACGACTTTGAAAAAATCATCACTCGGAGTGTATCTTAGATCTTTCAAAACTACTATAAAAGCGAAACTAAGTCACGTCGGGCAGACAGGACGATGCGTAAACGATCGGCTTAGAGAGCATAACTACTCCCTTAGTGCCACGGTTGGAGGGCACCTCTCGTTGCACTGTAACGCATGCAAGTGTAAACCGTCCTTCCCTGACACTGCAGTATTAGGACGAAACAAAGATAGATTGGCGAGAGAAGTGCTCGAGGCCTTTCACATTGTCACTCTGGGGGATCGGTGTGTGAGTGAGGCCTCAATAACGCTTTCACAAAAAGAATTTGAATTCATGCGCGAGAGGGTGAAAGTTGGCCACGCGGTGATGTGATGGTGCTGATGGGGGAAGGGGCTAACACGTGCTTGTCTGAGTGAGAGTGCTAATTTGGGGTCTTCCTGGTGTGTGTGTTTTTATCTTTTCTTTTTCCTTTTTCAAGTAATAAAGTTTCAGTTGCGAGTCAGCGCTTGTCCCGTCTGCGTGTTTCTTCTCCTTCGTCCGTGTTTGTTTGCGCTGTTTTTACATTATGGGCAGCCATGGAACATATTAGTCGTGAAACTCCTAATCTCTGAGTGGTTTAGTTGACTCAAAATGTGCACACCTAGCTTTATCGTCAATTAATTAACAAATTCCACACATTCAACTCGTTCCCACACTCCTGCAGATTCGCCAAAACGCATCAGTTGAAGGACATGAGGTAGTCCTCCAATGGATATCGGGACATTGTGGGATTGCTGGAAATGTGATTGCAGACAAGGCAGCCAGAGAGGCTCACGGATAAAATATAACTTTCCTCATTCCATCTTTGAAAACTGATTCCAACCATATTGCTAGAAAAATCGGCAATAAAATTACATCGTCATTATGAACATATCCCCGTTATTACTACAGATACCTAAAACATATCAATACCAAATTCAGGGGTGGGGTTCTGCCGGCACGTGAAAATGGGCCGAAAACTAAAAGTGTGAGAGATAATACGTGCAAAAGGAAGGGGAAAGGAAGCAAGCGACGCTTCGGCGCAAGCCCTTCGTCATACTATGCAAGGAGAAGAACGCGAGGGTTGTCTCAACAGACGCTATATCGATGACGTCCTCATATTCGGCTCGCCGCACGTGACCAATTCTTTTCTTCGACAACTAGAAAACGCCAACTCCACTCTGAAATTCACCTCCTCAGTTTCTACCTCTGCTACCTATCTTGACCTCACCATCTTTATTGACAACAACCGCTCTAAAACTTATGTTCATTACAAGCCTACCGAGTAGCACAGCTACCTTCACTACTCTTCTTGCCGCCCCAAACACCAAATCGATTCCATCCCGTGTTCACAATTTCTCCGCATCCGACGCCTTTGCAGTGACGATGACGATTTTCAAAATCAGGCCCTCTCTATGTTACAATAATAATCCCTGGAGAGGGGGAACAAGAAGGACAAAGGAAAAAAATCTCCAAACGCAGGTAGGTGACTGGCGCGCCACTGAAGAAAACCGCCCGGTCTTGGTACCGAACCAGGGACCTCTCCATTTCCAGGGGAGTGCTCTACCAACTAAGTTAACCAGGAGTTACACGTCACTAGAGAAAACGGATATTAACAGCTGCCACCAGTCTAACACCAACAAGAGTGAACGGCCTAATTTTAAGGTTATGATGTTAATGCAATTAGTGTACCAGGACCAGTTGGATTTTTTTTCAGTCTCGCACCAGACACCTAGCTTTGTATGGAGATTTGTGTTTGTGCTTTGTCCCCCTTGTTCCCCCTCTCCAGGGATTATTATTTTTAATCTTGTCCAGCTCGCCTCACCTTCAGATTAATTGCATTAATGGCATAACCTTTCTATGGCCACATATTTTCTGAACCGGGGATACCCTCGTCCCATTTTTGACAAGGCATCAGACCGCGTTTCTCACATCTCCCATTCCGACGCCCCTTTCTTTCCACACCCAGACCCTAAAACTCCCATCAACCCTCTTGTCCTGACATACCACCCTTCTCTCGCTAAACTGACCCACCAGCTTCTCTCCGTCACTGGCCACCTCCACCCTTCCAAACAAATTTCTAAAGCCCCGACCGTCGCCTGCCGCCGACCCCCTAAACCTCCGATGTCTCTTGGTGAAAAGCCGTCTTCTGTCCGCCGTTCCTAAATCCCCCACACAAAAATCACCCGGTACCAAACCATGTAACGCCCCTTGATGCCTTACCTGCAAGCATGTCGTTCCTCCTCCCCCTAATTTCAAACAGAAACTTCCTGACAACCATACCTGCAAATCTGCTAACATCACTTACGTAATTTTCTGCACCGCATGCCCCGACACTTTTTTATATTTGCTAAAGAACCGCAAGCTCCACGAACGTTTCCGCGAACACCGTGGCCTCGTACCCTGAAGCTTTTAAGTAAACTAGATCCTAAACTCTTTACGCACGTTTCCGATCGCTTCTCAAAAAATGGAAGCAGTGAATTCAATATGCGCGTCTGCGTCATCAAGTCTGGCTTTATTTGCTCCCTCTCTCGCAAAAAGGAGGAAAACCGCTTGATCTATAACTTCCGCACTGAATTCCCTAACGGCTTAAACAATAGACTCATTTTCTGCTACTAATACTTCCACTCTTTCCCTAAGTCGACCCTCTCTCTCATTCTCCTTCGTCCCTTCGACCTCCCCGTCCCTATCAGTCTTCGCCCTCAGGGTTTCCCTTCCCAACCCTGGTCTCCAGATGCGGTTATCGTGTCGCTATTGTGCCCTCCTCGTTTTGCTATGCTCGTTGGTTATCCTGGCGTCACGTTCCGACAGCTCTCGCGTTCTTTCCCTTAGCTTTAATTTTCTTGTGAGTTCTTTCACCCTCTCCCACTTACGTTCGTTCCCCCGTTCTTCCCCGTTCGCAACAGTTTTGACCCTCGTCCCGACCTTCGTCTCCCCATCTGGTTGTCGATTGCTGCTGTGCCCTTGTCGTGTTTTGTTTTTCTTCTTTATTGTCTAGCGTCATGTTGCAACAGCCTTCGCGTTCTTCCCTTGGCTCTCCTTAGTTTTCGCATAGTCTGACGAAGGGCGTGCGCCCAAAACCTCGCTTGTTTCCTTTCTCCTTCTTTTTGCCCGTCTTATCTCTCATTTTTTTAGTTTCGATTCAAAATTAGAATGTCATATGCCACGAGGACTTTTAAGATCTAAAGAAACAATGATTCATAGACTGCGTCTCAATTAAGCATACAATAAAACTACCTCCATTGGAATGACAAAGAGTAATCATCTATGTGTTCTTGCTGTACTCCAAGACAGCAATTACGTGTTATGCAACTTCACTACATACGACTCTTGAAGGAAAACGACGAAGAAACAGCTGGGCCTGAGAACAAGCGAAAATATTCATCTGTACCACATTTTTGGGCCTTGGCCAACTCCTAAGCATGAATATATACATTGTGTTTTTTTTTAAGCTTTACAGACTTGTTTAAAAAAAAGCCGTGAAAGTTACACTTATGCGGTCTGTGCAGGTGAGTTATATGGCCAGGGGGACGGTATATGGCTGGTTAATCTTTGCGATAAGTCTGCTAATTAATTAATATTTGTTAATTAACTTTTTAATTAATAAAATAGACATGTTTCCAATTAGAAACATACTGGGCGTCATCGAAAACCACTAGATCAACTCTTTTTAGAACGAGTTCGACCCCCCCCCCCCCCCCCCCTCACTCACTTCAATCCGCCTGGCGTCGTTCGAAACGCCATCTATATTTTCATTTCATAACTGTGCGTTCCAAATAAGCACAGCTGAAGCGCCAAATGGCGATCACAACGCCGCCATTTTTCCCGCAGCGGTCACTCAAGGAACTGCACGTGACATCTATTTTGGCTTCAATCGGCCATTTCGGAGCCGAAACAGATACGGTGGAAAGGGTTACAGGGGTGCCACCCCCGTTTCCCCGACGGATGCGCCGCGACACATCACCGAAGTTAAAGGGGCGATGCAACAATTTTTGTACTTTGCGAAAATACCGCTAGAACGGATCCCTGACGTTAGTGACCTATGAAACACGCGTTCGTTTTTCACCCCACGCAATAGAAGTCCCAGTAAAAAATTAAAGAAAAACGCGCAGCGTTCACCCCCTCAACTCGCAGCCAGAACAAGTGGCCACGTGATCTGGAGCCGATTATATGCCGCCAATGTTGATCATAGCCACGCGCTGCGGTTGGCAAAGCACAGGACACGCGCTGAGTTCCAGACATTGTAATGGCTCGGCTATTGTCGTCGTTGCAGCGATTGGACACGGGCCACTACCCGAATGCTTCTCGAGCTATCAATTATCACGAGCCCAAATCGAGTGCTCACGCAATGCTCGGGTCCAATCTATGAGCCGCATTCAAATATCGTCCCTGGAGGATGCTGCTACCACCAGGGTACGTCATCAAAATTTGCGAAGGAGAGATTGAAAGAAAACGCTCGCTTTCTCCTTGAAATTACACCGCAACAAAGAGGTTTCTTGGTCAGTGGCGTTGCGTGCGAGTGTACTTGGGTCCCACTAGTGCCAGTAAGCTCGTGTAAAGTGAAAAACGCTCAAAACGAATATCGTTGCACCGCCCCTTTAAGATTCACCTAGTTCGGGACGCGCTACCTGAAATCGCCGCTGAGGCATGGTTGTAAAAAAACAATATTAACCTTGCAAACTAAAAATTTTAGAAAACATCACGCGCCCCCATTTTGTACTAAACTCCAATTATAGTTACTACAAAAAGAGTTTTTTCTGTTGGTTTTTACGTTTTTAGTAACGTTGAAACGAATGTATCCCGATTCAGTTACCAAAGCAGCCGTCCGGCGGCGCGTCGAGCGACGCCGGGCGAGTCGTGGTGAGTGAGGGGGGGTAGTGTTCGTGCTTGCAGCGTCTATGAGCAGTTCCGTTACTGAGCTAATCTAATAACGTTGTCACTAATCAACATCCAATCTGTGTTTGCTGCGTTGTTGACGTCACTTCCTTCTCCATTGTCGCCGTGGGAGTCCAAAAAGCGCAACATTGCACTCCTGGAGCACTAACAAGGCGCTACTGGAGCGCTAACAAGGCGCTACTAAAGCGCTAATCACGCGCTATATTAGAACGAAGTCACGCGCTAGGAAGTGCCACATGAGCGCTCCTTCGAGCGCTCACGTAGCGCTAACTTAGCGCTCCGCTGTATGTGTGAATGGGCCTTAAAGGTACCTTTAAGGCCCGTTCCTAAGCCCTCCTTCAGCTAAGGGACCGGGAAGGTCCCTTAGCTGTAGTAAACGGCATAAGGTAAGGTAGATGTAGTAAACGGCGTTGTTGATCACACGATAAATAAACGGAGCACTTTAAGTTGATGTCAATGGACCTTTTGTAGAAATACGCGGTGCGCATGCGCGGAGTATTTCATGCGCCTGGGTTCGAGAGTATCTAGTTCCAAACAATCCGCCATCTTGCATTTCTCGCCTTTGAGCGGTTTCGTTGTGTCGACCTCGGGGCGGAAGATTACGCACGATGGGCACAAAGGTGAGCTTGGGGGAGCCGTATCTAGGTCACATCGCCTCAATGGGTGTACAGGATGTAGCTGACGTTTTGGGTGTGGAACGGGTGGGAGAGGCCTTGGGCGCGTGTTGTTTTCCAGTCACCTAGTCTCGAACCGATTCGCGTGTCTAGGTGGCAGCACATATTCGCCAAGAGGTCCATTGAATTCTTGCTAAACCGTGAGAGGAGCACGTGATAAACAATTATTCCTCAAAATCGGTTTGACGCGCAGTTTTTGATTATTGTTTGTGAAATATCACATTTCAAACCTAAATTATTTTGTTTGCTTTTGCGGCAAAACTTTTTTCTCTAAGTCTAAGGACGCACTTAAATGAGTCTTGCTTTAAAACGCCCTACCTGTCTGGCCACACTAGCCCTAAATCATCTGTGGTTACAAGTTTCTATTGCGAGGTGGGCGACCTTTTTCTGTTTAGCAGCGTCATTTTTCCGCAGATCTCACTAAAGTAGCTAAATAGTGCGCGACAGAAACGAACCACGTCGGAGTCTCACAGCTACTCCAGTCATGCAATCGAAAGGGATGGACAACGCTGAGGATAAAAGGTCCTGGGCGGGAGAGTCGGACGACTCGTCTACAACCTCGAAAAAGAGCTCGCAGTGGTCATTCGCGTTCGGGTTCGTAGCAGACATTGTTTTCCACGTGCCGCCGCTGCTTCCTGCTAGCTGGAGTATGCGTTCCCCGTTAATGTATTATTCCATCGCATTTGTGTTCACAATCATTTCGTAATTTGCTACTTATCTGTATATTCAATTTGTTATAATGCATGAAACAATATATATTTATATATCTGTGATTTTTATTTGAAGTTCGTGGGTCCGAGGCTACTCCCTGTAGCTGCAGCTGTAAAGGGAGCTTGGCGAGCTCCGTTTAACACAAGACCTCCCTTAGCGAAAGGAACCTTTATGCGCCGTGTGATCACGTCCTTCAGCTCCCTTTACGACAGGTACCTGTGCCAAAGGTACCTTTGCGCTGCCGATTGAGTTGGGTATTATAGACGTTTTACACACGTGCCAGATTGCAGCCGCCATTGATAACCTTCTCTTGTTTTACCTAAAGTAAGTGGATCCTGGGAAACTAGGCCTCTCCCCGTGTGGTCGCCATTCCGTTCATGGAATTAACAATTTTTCCTTGAACTCTTCATTCTTTGTGAGCCTACCTAAATTCGCTGGCGACAAGTAATTTTATAAAGATGTTTTTTTTTGTATAATAAAATTTTGCTATTTACACACCAGCTAAACACGCGTACATATTCGTATCGCCACCACATACGGCGTCGGTGCTTGGAGGCATTGAAAAATAATTTTCCTGTTATTAAGTACGAAAAAAGAGCAATATCATTGTAAGAGATCTGCGGAGATAAGCATGATTGATAAGTTGATTGCATTTACAATGTCAAAGAGGCTTATATTAGCGAGGAACGCCTTCAGTACAATGATGCTCTATAGCGATCTTGGCACGACTGGTTCAGAACGACACTTTCATACCTTCAAAGGTTTGAATCGCGGTGGAAGAAACATATGTTTCTTCTACCGTGATTTGAATAGGCTAAATGGCGATCGCCATGACAACTGAGACAGATTAGCAATAACCTTGTTAGGTTTGGTCATTTGTATGTTCGTGTTTGCGTCCGGCTAGGCGGGATCGGTGGCCGAGTGGGCTAGAGCTCGTTGAACAGCTGGGAGCACATGGAACGAAAACTCGCGCTGCAGAACCCAAGGATCCTGAGTTCAATCCCCAACCCTGATACACGACCGCCATGCGGTTGTGCATTACTGTAGCAAGGTTCTTTGGGGTTAATAATTGATGAGATACAATGTCCCTCGTTTTTCTTAAAACATGTATTTACAAAAGAAATCAAAGAGTTCATATGCTTATACTAAAAGAAAAAAGAAAACTTAGTTCAAGAAATGAAAGAAAGGGGAAAGCAACAGTCACCATGTCTTTGTACAACCATGCGCGGCAGCGGGTCTTGTGTCTGGAGCTGTCCTTGTCGGGCCCCGGTCGTAGCTGGCAGTCAGGAGCGGGAGCGGTTGGCTTCCGTCGATGACCCAAAAGTCACCGCACCCAGTGCTCGTGCAGTAGGAAGCCGGGCAGCGTAGATTTCTATGCGCTGCCCTCGCTGGAACAGGCTGCTGGTCAGACAGTAGGAGCGAGCCGCTGACTGCCCTGGTCGATGGTGTCGTTCCGATCCAGCACGTGTTTCCCTGACCAGTCCTTCGCACGCTCTCCGTGCACGCACTAGCCATCTCTTCTCGTCTTCGTCGTCTTCCCTTGTCCCTCCGAGCCGATTCATGGGTTGGCACACCCTTCTTTTGTAGACTATACTTCGTTTCAGCTTAAGTCCAGACGCAGCCGATGCTACAAGCGCGAGCATGTGGCCCTGAACAGTGCTTGCACTGCACGAGCGCGCGTGCTTGGCAGGGACGCTGAAAGCCCGGAGCTCGCGCTTAAAGCATCGGCTGCGTCTGGACCCAAGCTGAAACGAAGTATAATACCTCTGTCAGACGGGCTAGTTTAGTGTCACTACAAGCGAGTGCACTTCAACCCGTCGAAACACACTCCAAGTGTGTTGGTGCTACACGGGAAAACGTAGTGTCACTCCAAAATGATGGCAATAACGATGGGTAAGTAATGGAAACGCAAAATATTACAGTGCATACGCATTTTTTTTTTATAAATAACTTCATCGTCTTATTAGAAACACGTTACCACACATTGTTGCGCTAAGTCACGAGCTTTAATAATAATTTAAATCCAATTTAGTCATTACGATCAGCCATTACAAGCCACTGATACACGTCCGCACGCCGGTACGATGCTCATCTATACTCTGTTTCACCTAGTTTCACCTTATGATGTACCGCAGCAAAGGCTACAAGCGCGAGTTGTTTGCTCTAGGGCACAGTGCGAGTCTTTCCCCCGTTATGGGTGGATAATATTTACGCACGGGCGTTTCCCATTTTCACGATTTGTCATTACAACAACAACAACAACAACAACAACAACAACGGCACAAGCTCTCGTGCGTTAAGAGTTGCTCCCAACGCTATGAGCTCGCGCTTCTAGCCTTGTCTGCGGTACAACATTTTAACCCAGGATTCCTGGGTTCTGCAGCGCGAGCTTTCGCTCCACCTGCTCCGAGCTGGTGTGCGCGAGCCAACGTTACTAAAACACTCAGTTGGGAAACTGCCATAGAGACTGCCCTGAAAAAGTGTCCCCTATCTGTCCTCGCGAACCGAGCTAATGGCGAACACAACGCCGCCATTTCTCCCAAAGCGGCCACTCGAGGAACCACACGTTACTTCTATTTTGGCTTTAATCGGCCATTCTGTAGCCGAAACAGATACAGTGGAAGAGGTTGCAGGGGTGCCACCCCCGCCTCCCCGGCGGCCGCGCCGCGTCTTACTATCGAAGTTAAAATGCATCTAATTCGGGACGCGCTACCTGAAAGTACCGCTGAGGCATGGTCGTATAAAAACAATATTAAATATGCCGCAAAACCTTGCAAACTAAAGATTTTAAAAACATCACGCGCCCTTCATTTTGTACTAATCTCCAATAAATATCATACAAAAAAAGTCTTTTCCGTTTGTTTTTACGCAAAAACATGCTTTATAAAAGCTCAAGGTGACCACAGTACAGACAAATGATAAAGAGTGGCGCTGTTGTCGCATTTAGCTCGGTCTCGGTGGACGCCAGCGGCCCAGGTTTCGACGGCGAGTTTCCCAACTGAGTGTTTTAGTAACGTTGGCGCGAGCCCACTCGGCCACTCGCCACTCGCCACAACGAAACATAGTGGAGTGTGTGGAGGACGAGCTGGAGGGCGATATCCGCGATGTTGGACAGTGGAAGCTCGTGGTTGGGGCACTTTTCTTTGTGAGAGCCCAACGCCTTTCAGATGAGAGGCAGCTGGATTTGGATGCCAACGCACAGGCAAGAATTTCAAATGACATCGATCAGCAGCTGCAGGCCAATGCCTTCACCCAAGCACGTAGCCAGGATTTTGTTTCGGGGGGTGGGGGGGCCGCCCATGACAAAATGCTCTATCAGGGGGAAGGGGGAGAGGAGGTCCTAGCAAAATGGAAGATTTTGGAGGGGGCTCAGGCCCAGTCGAGAACGGTGGACTTCTTAGAGGAACGAACGGTGGTTCGTGTATCGGCCATTGGCTTAGCATGACCGAGCAGCACGTGGGGCTGGCTTCACGTGCGAATAAAAAAGAGCACGCGCTGTTCCAACCAGCAGCAGCAGCCATGGCCACACCGATTTGCTTCTCTGTCCTTTTTATCTAAACGATACATGGTGTCAGAAGTGTCAGAACTTTCCGCCTAAAGGTGAGAGTTGAGATTCCGCATGGCTGAGCTGAAGCCACCAGAAGGACTGCGGCTATCTGAAAATGCTGCCGAAAATTGGAAGCGGTTCAAGCAACGGATGGAGCTTTACTTCTCAGCCACGGAGACTAAGGAGCCAAGAACGCAATACCAAAAGGCTGCAACCTTCCTGCACATTGCCGGTCAAGAAGCAATCGACGTGTTCAACACATTCCAGTTGACAGAAGAGGAGAAGAAAAACTACGATGTGTTGGTGAACCAGTTCGAAGAATATTGCCTCCCGTGGGTCAACGAAACCTACGAGCGATACATCTTCCGAACCAGAGTCCAGGAGCCTGGAGAAGGTTTTGAGACTTTCTTTCTTGACCTGAAGATGAAGGCAAGCACCTGCAACTTCGGGGATTTGTCTGATTCCATGCTGCGTGACCAGATTGTATATGGCACATCCAACAAAAAACTTCGGGAAAGGCTTCTGCGAGAAACGGATCTGACCCTTGTCAAGGCAGTTGATTTCTGCAAGTCCGCCGAAATATCCGAGCGCCAGAACAAAGCCTTCGAGCAGCTGGAACAAAGTGTCGAGCCCGTCGCTCGTAACGAAAAGCGCCAAGCGAGAAGAGAGTGCAAGTACTGCAGCTTTGTTCATGAGCCCCGCAGATGCCCAGCATATGGCAAGATTTGCAAACAGTGTGGAAGGAGGAATCACTTCGCCAAGGTATGCAACAGCTCAAAGAAGTCCGTTGACAACGTGCTAGATCCAGCAACGAGCTCGGACGGGGACACCGATGATTTTGACATTCTAACGGTGAACGAAAAAAAGTCAATAGAACGTGACTGGATCATCACCGCGAAGTTAGGCGGCCACGACGCCCGCTTAAAAGTTGACACCGGTGCCCAAGCTAATTTGCTACCACTCTCAATGTTCAAGGGTCTACGTCTGTCAACAACACCGGTGCACAGTTCCACCACTTTACGTTCTTACGGAGGGTCACCACTGGAGCACGTTGGAAAAGTTTCTCTCGAAGTTAAAATTCACGGACGAAGAGGTCGACTTATCTTCTTTGTCATGAAGAAAGGGAAGCAGGCCCTTCTCGGCCTTGAAGCCTGTGAACAGTTTGGGCTAGTTAACAGAGTGGACTCGATAAGTGACCACAGCGACCTCAAGCAGCGAGTGATGTCTGAATTCCCAGGACTGTTCGAGGGCCTCGGAAGAACCAAGAGGGAGTACAAGATGATACTCAAAGAAGACTCACAACCAGTAGTTATACCAGCCCGACGTGTTCCACATGCTCTCAGGGACCCCTTGAAGGCTGAGCTTGAGAGGATGGTCGCAGGCGGTATAATCACCAAGGTCCAGGAACCCACTGACTGGGTAAGCCCTTTAGTTGTAGTAAGGAAGAAAAACGGGAAGATCCGTGTTTGTATGGACCCCAAGCACGTATATGCCGCCTTAAAAAGAGAACATTTTCAGTTGCCGCGTCGAGAAGATATCGAAGCAGAATTGACAGGCGCAAAATATTTCAGCAAGTTAGACGCAAATAACGGGTTTCATCAAATTCCTCTTGACAGCTACACGTCCCAAATTTGTACATTTGCGACACCCTTTGGGCGCTACCGTTATTTAAGACTTCCTTTCGGGATTGCTTCAGCACCCGAGGTTTTTCAAAAGGCCATGAGCCAAATATTTGACGACCTTCCAGGTTTCAGGGTTTATATTGACGATGTTCTTGTTTGGGGCTCTTCACGTGAAGAGCATGACTTGCGACTAAGAGCAGCACTGAGAGCTGCAAGATCAGGCGGAATAACACTCAACGCTGAGAAATGCCAGTTTGGTGTCCAAGCGATACGCTACCTTGGCGACGACATAAGCTGGAGGAGAATCACACCAGACCCTGAACTCATACAGTGCTTTCAGGACCTCCCACTTCCCAAGAACAAGAAGGAGGTTCAACGCCTTTTAGGAGCAGTTAATTACTTCGGAAAGTTTCTTCCTAATTTATCCGATAGAACAACTCTGCTTAGAGCCTTGATCAAAGAAGACTCAGTCTTCGAATGGAGCAGAGCACATACGGGTGAGCGGTGTGCATTAAAGCGAATGCTGACAGAAGCTCCAGTATTGGCTATTTTTGGCCCCTCCAAACCAATTAAACTGTCAACAGACGCATCAAAAGTAGCACTAGGGGCTGCCTTGTTCCAGCAGCACGGGAAAGAATGGCGCCCAGTAGGATATGCATCACGTGTACTGACAGGCAGTGAGAGCAGATATTCACAAATTGAAAAAGAAAATCTGGGCATAGTCTATGAATGCGAAAAGTTCCACCAGTTTGTGTACGGTCAGTCCATCACCATTGAAACAGACCATCGCCCGTTACTAGCAATAGCAAAAAAAGCTATTGGAGACATGCCACCACGACTTCAGCGATTTTTTTTACGGCTGATGCGATACGAATTTACATTACAGTTTGTCCCCGGCAAGCAACTTGTACTGGCAGATGCACTGTCCCGGCTAAACACAAGAAGCACAGATTCAACTACAGACGATGTCGAGGTTCACGCAGCAGCTGTACTAGCCACCCTTGTCAGCGACAAGACCAGGACACGACTCATCAAGAAAACTGCACAAGATGGCGAACTGCAAGACGTCATAAACGCCCTTATGAATAAAGCACCACTGCAAGGCAAGTTTAAGCCATTCCTATCGGAACTTTCAGTGGTTGATGGCATACTGCTGAAGGGCACTAAAGTTATTGTACCACAAAGTCTAAGACGCGAGATGCTACATCGTGTACATAGCGGACATCTAGGAATAGGGAAATGCAAATCTCGTGCACGGCAATTGATGTTTTGGCCAGGAATGACAGCTGACATTGTTGCATGGATAAGCAAGTGTTCCACCTGTAAATGTTTTGCGTATCAACACCCAGATGAACCACTGATGATGCGAGAAACACCTAGGCAGCCATGGGCGAGAGTTGGAGTATAGACCTGTGTCAGTACGCAGGTAAGACCTATCTAGTCGTCTACGATTCCTACTCAAATTTCCCCCGGAAGTTGCGGAGCTGCCGGACACGACGTCAAAATCAGTAATTGACGCTCTGTCAAGCATTTTTTCAAGACACGAAATACCTATGGAAGTATGCACAGATGGGGGACCACAATTCACTGCACGAGAGTTCACAAAGTTTGCTGCATGTTTTGACTTCGTGCATTTGACCTCTAGTCCCTACTTTCCCAGGTCCAACGGTCTCGCCGAGAAAGGTGTTCAAATCGTAAAGAGGCTTCTAAAAAAAGTCTACATTCCGGCGAAGATTTTTGGCTAGGTTTACTTAACTATAGGGAGTATTCACTGGCGGCCATAGCTGTGTGCTCGGCTGCGGAGCGCGTGCTGAACGCGAGCTTCCACAGTTCGTTCGCCTCGTGCATTCCGCACCACTAAGATTGCCGGTCTTGGCAGCCTATTAATGCGAGCTCGTTCTGAGCATGCGCTCTAAACAGTGACCTCAAATATGGCGGCCAGTGAATACCTTCCTGTCGTTCTCAGTCACGTGGGTTCCGTATCTGGTATGCGGGGCGAAAAAATAATAAAACGTTTGAACCTGGAATATGCGAGAAAATATAGGTGAGGCAAATCAAGAATGTGTGACAATCACGCATTTTTCGTAAACACCTTCCAGCTGCGGGGAGAGATCAAAAAGATGTTTTACCGCATACCAGAAGTGACGATATTCAAGATGGCTGCGCGCTTGTGGAAAAGGTGTATAGAGCGACGCCACTCGAGTGTGGAGAAGCGCCTGCAGAGCTACTAATGAAGCGCAGGCCGCGTACTCTTCTTCCCGACTTCACAACCCGGCCCGCTCGCACCGTGCGCAAGCATGCTCAGAACTTGCATCAGGGACACCAACTACCCCCACTGGAAGATGGAGATTGTGTTAAAGTCAGAGGCCCCAAATCATGGGACACGAAAGCGCGGATGGTAGGCAGCGGAGGGCCAAGATCCTACCGAGTTTACACAGAAAATGGACGAGAAATGCGCCGGAATCGTCAACATCTTTTAAATATTCAACAAAAGGCCTCTTTTTTAGATGAAAGTGGTTCTGATGGGTACGACACTGCAGACGAAACTGTGCCACCACAGATGACTCCTCCAGGAAGCGGTCTTGGTAGCACCATCAGTCAGCATCCGGAAACCCCACCATCGTTGCCTCCGCCCCGAAGATCATCCCGACGAGTCTCCTCCGCATCGTCTAACCTATGACGAGAACTTTGAGCAAGAGGGATAGTTCCTTTTTGTGTGTGTGTGTGTGTCTGTAATGTATATATGAGTCAAAGTTTTATTTCATTTTTTTTAAAGAAAGGAAGGTGTATCGGCCATTGGCCTAGCACGACCAAGCAGCACGTGGGGCAGGCTTCACGTGCGAATAAAAAAGAGCATGCGCTGTTCCAACCAGCAGCAGCAGCCATGGCCACACCGATTTGCTTCTCTGTCCTTTTTATCTAAACGATACAGTTCAAAGACACTTTGCCCTATTTGGGCGAGTTCCATTTCAAGCAAGCCTTTCGCGTCTCTCCTGCCACCTTCAGATTCCTGTCTTGCAGGTGTCTCCTGGCCGTCGCTGGCCGTCGCGCAGGGGCCAAGGCTGGAAACTATAGATTAGCCACTTGTTTTTCTACAATGCGCTAATTTTCTGCCAACAGAAAACAAGTGCGCATCTAATATTACTCCTATAAAAATAGTACTAATTTTACGCAGCGTTAATTTCTTCTAGTATTTTTACTCCTTGAACACTGCTATCGAGATTACACACTCGGCCTACCGGAGCGAGCGGAGTGTGCTCCCCGAACTCACTTCATTGGAAGTGCGTTCTTCGGGCAGGGCTGGGGATTGAGCTCAGGATCACTTGGTTCTCCAGCGCGAGCTTTCTTTCCACGTACTCCGATCTGGTGGGCGCTAGCCCACTCGGCCACCGATACTCCTCAATAAAGACACGTTAAAAAATTAAACGTCTACAATTCTCTGTAATGCCGAATTGGAGCGCAGCTCTTGAGGAGGGAGGAAGGGTACGAAGGGGAGGGTCAGAGCCGTTTATACTGAGAGAGTTTGGCCTTCTTAAGGAGATTTTGACAGCCTGACAACCACAGCAGCGTAGTCTGACAACCGGGGAATGACTACTTCCGTCCGCCATATTGTGGCTCTGACTCATAGGAACTCTACGCGATTTCTCAGGAATGAACAAGACAAAGAAGTAACGCCATATTGTGTTACCGCGAAATCCGCTTGTTCTAGCGGCCAACAAGCTCCGCCCATTGGCCAAACTCTCTCAGTATAAACGGCTCTGGGGAGGGTATGCCGGCTGCTCCCCCTCCGTACCCTCCCATCCTGCTCTCCTGTTCCCATCCCACTTAGCGTAAAAATTTCGGGAAATTTCCCGCGAAATTTAGCCGGGAAATTTTCCCGCTGTATTAACGTGTGACGTCACATGACACGTCATCTGAAATTTTAAGTGTGACGTCACGTGACGTCACACGGGTAAAATTTTTCCTCTCAATTTAGCGGAAACATTTTCCGCCAAACTTAGCAAAAACTTTTACCCCAAAATTTAGCGGGAAAGTTTACCCTCGTGATGTCACACATGACGACACGCGTGACGTCACGTGTGACGTCATTTTGGGAAACAGCCCTTAATGCAACGCGTGGTTACGCCGACGCCGCTCAACTCAGAAACGGGTGCCTAGGAGCTGCGCTCTAAAACAACGTTACATTAATGAACGATTTTTACGCCAATTGGATTATTCTGATCGATCATCGCAAGCCAAAAAATTGGGTTTTGTGTATTTTTATACAGCCTAGAACTTGGTCTGCCTCAACGGGCGACGAGTCTCCCAGCTGTAGATGAGCAATTTAGCCAGTGCAGTACAACCGCTAGCCTGGGGTCTTTAACGTGCACCACGCAGTAGTGATACACAACCGCACGCCGGTACGATGCTCATCCAGATCGAAACGGGCAGGGAAACGAAGAATCTCCAACTTCGGCGTTCCACTTCGTTCCACGAAAGTCTACGAGGAGGCCCTGACACTGCCTAGTCAGATCATAATTATTGTGTTGTCTCGAATAGTTTCATGCTGAAACAAAAGTAGGCTCTATGATTCTATACTAACCAAGATAGCCATGAATGACTGACTTTGTCGTCGTCTTTTATTAATTCACCGCTGCGCTAATCTTGATTCAGATCAGCCTAAACTCCAAGTTCACCCCACTATTTTTTTGCAATGCCACTCTTCTACATGTCGTCTCCTTCACGAATTTCTTTTTCTTTATAAAATAAAACTTACGCCACGCTTTTGGTTTCTGGGCTGTTATGTTTTTCTGTTGAAACACTCCTATTGATGCCACGCATTCGATCGAGCGAAGTGAGTTCGTCAAACTCACTCCAAGCCAAGTGTGTTCCTCAGGAAGGAGCTGTGTGGCACACTACAGAAATGACACTAAGGGCGAAGTGCACTCGCTTGTAGTGACACTAAACTAGCCCGTCTGACAGGGGTATAAGTCACATCATCACAATTACTACTGCGTGGTACACGGTAAAGACCAACGTTACTAAAACACTCAGTTGGGAAACAAGCCGTCGAAACCTGGGCCGCTGGCGTCCACCGAGACCGAGCTAAATACGACAACAGCGCCACTCTTTGTCATTTGTCTGTACTGTGGTCACCTTGAGCTTTTAGAAAGCATTTTTTTGGCGAAAAAACAAACGGAAGAGACTCTTTTTGTAATAACTTTTATTGGAGTTCAGTAAAAAATGAAGGGCGCGTGATGTTTTTAAAATCTTTAGTTTGCAAGGTTTTGTGGCACAATTAATATTATTTTTATACAACCATGCCTCAGCGGTGCTTTCAGGAGGCGCGTCCCGACCTAGGTGCATTTTAACTTCGGTAGCAAGACGCGGCGCGTCCGCAGGGGAGACGGGGGTGGCGCTCCTGTAACCTCTTCCACAGTATCTGTTCTGGCCCCAAAATGGCCGATTAAAGCCAAAATAGAAGTGACGTGCGGTTCCTCGAATGGCCGCTGCGGGAAAGATGGTGGCGTTGTGTTCGTCATTAGCTCGGTGCTGGAGGACAGATCGGAGACACTTTTTGAAGGCAGTCTCTATGGCAGTTTCCCAACTGAGTGGTTTAATAACGTTGGTAAAGACCAAGGGTTTCTACCGCACTGGCTAGATTGTACATCTACAGCTGAGAGACAAGTCGCCCGTTGAGGTAGACTAGGTTCAGGCTGTATAAACATACTCATAATTTTAATGCAATTAAATGCAAAGGTGCAAACGAGCTGGACAAGAATGACGAAAATAATCCCTGGAGGGGGAACAAGAGGGACAAAGGACAAACACCTAGCTGTGTTTGGAGATTTGTGTTTGTCCTTTGTCCCTCTTGTTCCCCTTCTCCAGGGATTATTTTCGTTAAACATACTCGCACCATTTTTTTTAGCGACCGGCTAGCAGGCAGAGGAGGCAGAGGCGCTACTTTTCCATGATCCAGTGACTTTAGTTTTGCCCAGGTACTGAGCCACCGAAGCGGGCGCTGACGAGCCTCCACAAAGGCCTATGCTGGGGAGAAGAAAACGGTAGAATCTAAAATGGCAATGACCTGCCCTGTCCTGTGTTGTGGTAATAATGATAAATAAATTGGTGTGTGTGTGTGTGTGTGTGTGTATGTTTATACGTGGTAAATACAGCCGAAAGTTAGTCTGCATTAGTGGGGCTCTGTCTATCTATGCTGGAACGCAAACTAAATGATGTAGAAAACTGCATCGGGCACTGATTGGCTATTCTCTCGGGTCACGTGACATGATGTAGAAATGTAGTTTTTCCCTATGCGGTTCAAGCTATGCTCGTAAAATGATGTAGTTAGCGGTGAAGTCGAAATGCCGTCACGATGCACTTTGACGATGCAGTTAAATGAGTGGTCGAGGCGAAGCCGGAGATCGTTCTGCGTCGTAAAAGATGGCGACCCTAACATATGCATCTCTACTGTCGGGTTCACCAGCGAATCGAGTTTTTAGAGATCACCGGGATGCTTTTGAGACGAGCGATACGGGGTTTGTGGGCGAATACCAACTGACCAAAGGGGCGACTTGCTGGCTGTGCGACCAGGGGCCCTATGTTGCCCTTTTTGGACTCCCACGGCGACTAGGGAGAAGGAAGTGACGTCAACGACACAGCAAACGCAGATTGGAAGTTGACAGAAGAAAACAAAATCAACATCCAATCTGCGTTTGCTGCGTTGTTGACGTCACTTCCTTCTCCATAGTCGCCGTGGGAGTCCAAAAAGCGCAACATAGGGCCCGTGCTTCGCGGAAAGCTCCAGTGGCGTCGCGAAGGGACCCGTGTGCTGACGGTCGAACAAGAAGTCCTCGCAGCTCTACGCTTCTACGCCGCTGGCGGCTTCCAGGGAACCGTCGGGAGCGACGAAAACATTGGTGTTCACCAGTTCTCTGTGAGTCGCGTAAGTGTTGATGTCACCAACGCTATCATCGATTACCTCGGATCGAAGTGGCTGTGTTTCCAACAAACTCAAGCAGAGAAGGCGCTCACAAAAAGGAAGTTCTTCGAGCAATGCAAGTTCAGCGGCGTGATCGATAAATATTCTAAATACCCTCGCACGATTCAACACGATTTTGTTTTCATTTGAGTGCACACCATTTAAGCGATTTCGCTGAATGAAAAGCCAAGCAACGGTAAAAGGCTTAAGTTGAGCTAGTTGGTTTATACTTCAGGCATATATATATATATATATATATATATATATATATATATATATATATATATATATATATATATATAGAGAGAGAGAGAGAGAGAGAGATACCTGGAGTATGAACCAACTAGTTCAACTTACGCCTTTTACCGTTGCTTGGCTTTCCATTCAAATATATATAATATATATATATTCGTGTTATATATGTTCGTTTATATATATTTATATAAACAAACATATGCAGATCAATGAACCGTACTTAATCCAATGAATCAAAGAATTTAAAGTTTTCAGAAACCCGCCGAAAGCCAAAATAACGGTGGAGCCAGGATTTGAGCTCTGGGCCTCCCAATGTCCGGTCGGGTGTGCTAACTACTACACCACTCACCTTTTTTTTTCCTTTTTTTTTCTTTAATTTACTACACCACTCCACCTTGACTTTCTGGCGTTTCCTATCTGTCTTATTAATGCACAAGAAACGAAATGTATCCAATCAGAGGTTTTCTGGAAACACACGCCGCCGCGTGGAACGCGGTACGACGCTTGGTGTCACGTTCACGTGGTACGTGCTCGTTTGTGCTCCAGAAATCTTCCCACTGTTTGTCTCGTCCCGTGTACATGTAGTATTCTTTGTTTATGAGCTTTAGAGACCACGTACGATGGTGTGAAGTGCCCGTGTTGTATGTATATATATATATATATATATATATATATATATATATATATATATATATATATATATATATATATGTATATATATACTTTATTTTAAAGAAACTACTTCAGGTACATGGTTCATGGTAATAAAACCCGAGACTCAGGAACATAGAAGGGGACGTCCCCTTCTATGTTCCTGGGTCTCGGGTTTTATTACCATGAATCATCACCAGCTCGCTTGTTTTTTAAGTATTATTGCAGCTACTTCAGGTAAGGCCAGCTGAGCTAGAATGAACATGCACATAAAGAAAAGACCATACACACCGTGGGACTAACAACTGATTTTCTTTTTCCTCCTCTTCTACTACGAACCCAACTTGAGGAAAATATTATCTTTTCTTCTTTTTGGCTTCCTACTTCACCGAAACTTTAACCCCCGAAGGAACATTTTTTCTTTCTCGTGCAGCACGAGAGAGTTCCACTAACGCAGTTAAACAAAATCAAAGAGTCGCGAATTTGTCGTTAGTTGTTTATACAGCAGGAGTCTGCCTGAACATGGCGACATTGTTACAAGCAATTGTTAGATAAGCAATTTAGCCAGTGCAGTACGACTGCTAGCCTGGGATTTTAACGTGCACCACGCCGTAGTGATACACGGCCGAGCAGCACACGCTATATCCAAATCCCGTGCTCGGGCGGGGCACACACAAGTATTCCGGTGGCCCCTCCATTCTGCTCGCGCTTTGATGGACGCGCCTTGGGTGTTTAGCTCGTCCCCAATTCTGTCCCACAACTCGTCCCGCCCAGGCTTGGTCAGAGGACTGTCAGTGGCGGCCCTCACTAAAACTCGGTTTCTGTCAAAAAGTCGTTCAGAAGGCGAATCTGGTGGACCGACACGCGAGGACTTTACTTCCACTTTTTCGTGTTGTCGGCCATGACTGCCTGTCTGCGCAACGAAGGGGGCTGCAGCTAGAGCCACTCTATATAGAGTGGCTCTAGCTGCAGCTAATGCTAATATGTTTTGTGTAACTTAAGTGAACTAAATATTTCATGGGACAAATTTCAACAAAAAATTGTTTAATTAAATTGCTCTGCACTATACGTTTCTGATACTTAAAGGGATACTACAACGAAATTTCGGCACTCATGTTTTGGTCTATATGTGTCCAAAGGAGCAGTATCACATCGAACATACCAATATCTTGTTAAAAAAAGTCTCGAAAAGGAATTTTAAAACGAATTAAACGATTAGCAAAGAGCACCTGGCGGATGTCGCTAACGCCTCGCTTGTAATGCCCGTCTAGGAACCTTGACAGCTAGTGACGGTGAGTGTCTCGCCTCCGGCCACGACGAGAGAATAGGGGAAGGAGGAACTCCCCTCTTCCCGAGAATGCCTTTTGTGTGTCGCAGAAGTCGCTATTGTCCCCCTACAAGATTATAGAAGATTAACCCGTCACTCAAAATTCGTACAAAAGCAGCCGCTTCGGTGGCTGGAACGACTAGGCCATCCTCTCGACGTCAGCCTCGCCATAGCTTTGCTCGTCCCGAGACGACCTACGTCACGATAGCGTTGGATGTAACGTGGTCTCCGCTGGGCCTTCTCCGAGCGCTTGCCAGAGTGGGCCGTTTATAACGAAAAATACAGCCATCAGGCTCAAAATACAAACGTGCGATTGTCATTTACGGATATTGTGGATCATATTCAATCTATTTTTGAACACGACGGGAATATTTCAAATTTCGTTGAAGTATCCCTTTAAGAGTATTGCTTTCCAGAACCCTTCACTGCCGAGTTTTGCGATTCTCCAAAATTTCCTGTTGGGAGAAAAAAAAGGATGTAGTTTCAACTCAATCGCCACAGTTCGGCGACGTCACCGGACACGTCACGGTGCCGTTCTCTTCCGATGTAGTTTGTTGGTGATGGAGATTAGGCTCCTCCCACCGGCGACGTCACGATGCAGTTTCTCCACCGCTTTTTCCAGCATAGACAGACTGGTGTCTCAATTGTATACAGATGAGAAATTTTGCCAGTGCGGTACGACCGCTAGCCTGGGGTTTTTAACGTGCACCACGGAGTAGTGACACGTGACCGCACGCCGGTACGATGCTCATCCATATCGAAACGGGCAGGAATGGCTTGGGATTGAATCCAGGATTCCTGGGTTCTGCAGAGCAATCTTCCACTCCACGTGCTCCGAGCTTCACTTGGAGCAGACTCCACGTGCTCCGAGGGAAGTAAAGAGAATAAGAGGAAGCAAAAACTGAAGCTGGCACTCAAGCACAGCGGCTGCAAAGTGTCATATAAATGGGAACGCATCTCGCGTAATATTACAGTGTACTAGAATACTTGGGTAGTGTTGGGACCGTAGCGGCTCACCTGAAGCGCGTGGTATTGATCGGCGACAGGTGTCGACACCGGCGTGTTACCCAGAAGGTGCGCGGGGCTGCAGGCGCGAAAATATGAATTTTTGGCGCCGCTTTGGAAGAGTGCACATAGGAGTTCTGATACAGCTACGACCTGCCAGCGGTCGTACCGCGGCATCAATTACGCTGCGGCACGACCGTTGGCCGCATGATGTTTCAATGTATTGGACGGTACAAGTTACATTACTCTGCCTTTATATCAAAATATTTGCGACTTTAAAAAAGGATATTGCAAGTTGTTTAAGCGTAGAATTAGCTGCAACTTTCGGTTTGACGGATGGTGAGCATTTTAAATGAAATGCCCATTTTCTTGGTTACAAAAGGTCAAACATTAGATAGCTGGCGGGAACATTTAAAACTCAGAAGCAGTTTTTTTTTTTTTTTTTTTTTTGCTATTTTGTTTTATGTTGGAACGAAACGGCACATACTAAATCCCGAGATTGTTTTAGTATGTTTTTAAGTACAGGCTAACTTCTGTCTTCTTTTCTGCCCGTCCCCTTTTTCTTGACCTTAATCAGCTCGCTTCCCTTGTCACTCATTTTTGTGCCCATTTATGCGACAAACCACCCAAGCGACGGTCGCAGAGATGAGTATCTTATATTTCTTCATAGCTGCCACGACCATCCGAGGACCACCCGACGTTCACTTGTAAGAAATGGCTTATAAGCCGGGACAATTTTTTATCACGCGTTTTAACATTGAATTTAAGTCCAAAAAATGAGACAACGTGGGCTGAACAAGTAATGCTTTATAACATTCAAATAAAAAAACAAGCAACTATTTCGCATCATTTAGAGCAGGAAACAACAGCACACGTAAATCAGGCAAGGTAAAAGTTATAATAGTTTACAGCACGGCATTGAAATACATGGTTACAATGTGCAGTGCATAGATGGTTACAATGTGCAGTGCATTGTCCTCTTGAGGGTAAACCATCTGAAACTCACACGCTCATAACAATACATCTAGCCGACAGCTGCTTTCTGACAGCCAGGTAAGTCTCGACTGAGCTGGGTTTTCGAAGTGATAGACCCATGGTTCCGCAGGGGTCGTATCTGGTTCACGCAGATATGCAGGGTGTTTTTGTTTTATTCTGTATACAACTTTACAGATTTTACAAAAAACGAGGTGGCAGATACCTGGATGTCGTCTTTACTGATATCTGTAGGGCTCGGTGGACAATAAATTGGCGAATAACCCTTGCGATGTTTAATAATTAACAAAAATCCATTAGTTAACTTGTTCATTGACGGTTTAATTGGCCATGTTGCAATTTCAATTTTAAAGGGAGTCGTTATTAAAGGCTAACAAAATTTTGACAATTCGCGAAAAGGCAACGAGGTTCGCGAAATTCATCGTTAAAAGTTTTCCTTTTTTGGCATGATTCAGAAACCACGTGATAATAATGATACGTAGAATAGTGACGTAGTCGTCTTGAGGTGTGCTTGGCCACGGCCGGACTGGAAGCGCGCGCTCTCTTTCTCTTCTTACGGCCTTTGCAATGGGGGCAATCGCCACCTCCCGCCGCAATTCGCGGGGGGCGCTGTCACCTCACCCCTGGGCTACCCTTTGCCGTTTGCACAGAGCGCGTCTGACAGTGTATCTCAGCGCTGTCGCAACTTGCGGCCGAGATTTTTATAGCCTTTGACACCTGATCCTTACGTTTAGACCCTCAGCCACTATCTAATGCGCTTCTGATGAGCCCAAAACGGTGAATATTTGACGCACATCTCCGAGAGATTCGGGAGTAAAAAGTAGTAAGTAGAGACAGCGAATGCAATTGCGGAAAAACTATACTCGTCTTTACCTCCAGGACTTCTGTTGCAACTCAAGAACAGGAGGAGACGGACCCCTTCTACGTGGAGCAACTTTAAATTATAAATAATTCGCGCACTCTCGTGAAATGTAAACAGGCCCAATCTATCTATTGCCGTGGTCTGCATCATCATTTCATAGGCCGCACATGAAGTCGGTCAGCTGCTCTAGACGAGGGTGTAGTAGTCTGTACAATTTTCGCACAGTGCATATTACAACCTAAAGTGCTTCCTCGAGGGCTTGTGTACATATCCAGCTGATATTTCGTTTCTGTCCGTGACTGTCTTTGCATGGTTAATCATAAGTATTCTGAGGAACTTGTTTCAAATTAAACCAGCCAAGCGCTTTGAGTGACTGTTGTCAATGTCCTCTGAGCAACTTAGGATTGGCGCGTCTTCAAGATAGGGAGCAACGATTAGTTGCAGAACTTCGTGCACATTTGTACGCGGAAGGTGCTTAACAGCCTTTAAAAAAAAGAAAAGCAACAATGTTGTCCAGAAGTGCGACTGACAGAACGGAACGCAGCAGCAGACCATGACCGCGCTTTCCGAACAACGGCGTGCGAGGGGTCAGACAAGTACAGAGGTCCCGTCCATGTCACAGGGGAACGCAGTTTGCTGACGACACCGCCTGTCGGTAGAGTGACTTAAATCGGAGCGAAGTTCAATAAACCGGTGCCAAAACAACAACCTACGAAGCTCGAACACCAGCACCAAGCCGCTCGAAGGGACTCTCCAAGTGGGGTGAAGTGGGGTGAGGTGGTTGCGCCTCTGGCGGCAACCAAGTGAACTACATACGGAGAAAAAATGCCATTGACTCCCGGGCGATTGCAAAGGCCGTAAGAAGAGAAAGAGAGCGCGCGCTTCCAGTCCGGCCGTGGCTTGGCATACCGCGTAGTCGTCTTGAGGTATACTTGAAATACCACATCAGGTAAGTTATCGAAACAAAAGAACACTGCCCTTTCGATGCTGATCTTGTTGGACTTCGGCTCAAGGGCAGCCTCTAAATAAGCAACACCGTCGAAGTTGCTGAACTTGTGAACAGCCTAGTAGAGAGTTAGCACATTCAGGGAGCCTAGTGCGTTGCGATCGATGCCTTGCGAGATCGCGGCAGGAGCTTCGCTGTTCACCGCTGGTGACAACAGGTCACTTTCCCGAGCGAGCCCCGAACGCTTTGCAACGATGAGCTCTGGTGGACTTGCCTCCCGCTTCCTTTCGTCTCGTGTTGCGTGAGGGTGACCACTCAGGTACTGGGGTACACTTGGCAGCAGATTCGAGTTTAGAAAGAGTTTAGTCTGGCGTAAACGCGGAGTGTCCACGAGGAATCCTCACTTCCTTGCCGCCTATTATGTGGACGTAGTCTCGAAGGATGAAGCGGGGCTTGAAGTGCATCTCGCAGACAGCGCCAATTGTTTCTTCAAGACGCTTGTCCGATCGTTGCAAATTCTATTCCTAAAGTTCTCTTGTGGGTCTGTCCTTCGGAACGCCGAAAAGAGACGCCGTTTTCACGCCTTTCATTCGGTTGTAGCCCGTTTGGAAACCAGGTGCGCAGCAAGAGTTCTGTCGCCGTTTCGCCGACGGCATTTCGGCGCTGCCCAAGGGTTCACGATTCGCGAAATCAGGACACACAAGATTCAAAACATATTTCGATCGAACACACGGAACTATGAAATCGGGGTCAGCTTACTGACGCGCGCACCACTGAAAGTGAAAAAAAACAAAAAAAAAAACAGTAGCGTCGTTGATTTTAAACGCATTTTCCGCCAAACGTGGCGGGCTGCGCGATTTTTTTCCAGTAACTCGACTACAGCGCCGCCACAAACTGTCAATAGACACTTTCCGAAATTCAGTGCCATCTGGTGGTTCGTATAGTAGTTTAGGTCTTGCCATACCAATGGCGGAAATGAACTTATATTTTATCAACACTGTCACTTTCGCAAGTCAACAGCACACAAAGAATTGTTCAATGTGAGTTCTTTCTCGATCACTTTCAGGTCGATGGTTTCCAAGAACCTGCAGTGAGAACAAAACTCTAACCCACACAGACGCCTCGATAAAATTCTATACACCAAAGGGCTTTAAGGGGGATTCAACCGCTCGTCACTCAATGGGCAAATTGCGTTACACAAACCTGAGTTTCAGGAATGCACCAGAGTATTCATTCTTTTGGAGGTTAATTATGAAGACGTTATGAAGGTTGTACGGCCCTTGAATTTTTCCTTGAGAGCGCTGGAGATTTTTAATAAAATCCAGAAATATTACCGTTTTGGCTGTTTTGAGTGCGTTTTGAGACATTTTTGAAAATAAAATTATTTAGGAGACAAACGTGACAAAACGCTTGGCCGTATGTACTAGGGGTGCCTCTAATCCTAATTTTAAGACCATGATGAGAAAGCCAAATATTGTTGTATTTGCGTATTTGTGTAAATGAAATCACCCTGTTAATTTTATTTCCAACCTGTTAAACCAGATGGCGACACTAGTACTAGATGCCTCAAAACGGAGATTTTCTTGATATTTTTCTCTCGAGCTCGAATGTGACCGCGATGGCTGGTGGCTCGGGGATAGGTAGCACGTGTAGCGAAAGCTCGCGCCCCTGCCCGTTTCAATCTGGATGAGCATCGTACTGGCGTGCGGTCATGTATCACTGTTGCGTGATGCAGGCTAAAGGTGTCAGACTATACTCTGTTTCACCTTATGATGTACCGCAGGAAAGGCTACAAACGCGAGCTCCTTGCTCTAGGGCACATCTCGGCGGCACAAGCTCTCGTGCATTCAGGGCAGCTGCCAACGCTATGAGCTCGCGCTTGTAGCCTTCGCTGCGGTACAACATAAGGTGAAACGGAGTATAGCAGAGATATACTGCACTGGCTTTCATCCCCAACGAAGACACCGGACTCCCTCGGTGCTGACTAACTTCCCGCTGTCTAAACATACACAGAAGAGAATTACAATTGATGGTTCCGTAAGTCTGCACTTATTAAACGTTGCAAAAAAAAAACTAACGTGCCCATTAGTGACCGATTCGAGGTTCCGCAACATTGTCGCGAAGCTGGCACATACCTGCGATCAACTTAGACCCCTCCTTTGTGATGCCTCAATATACATTATCACTGCCGCACATTATATCGCACTGCGTTATCATTTTCACCCCCTAGATGGGCCTCACAGGCATTCATTGTACGGGCTGCATGCCTCTCTGTGGCGCGTGCGCTTAGGAGAAAAAATAAATAGATATCTACCTACAAACGAATATTTTGGTTGTATGCGTTACATCAGTGAGAGCGGTCGTGTTCCTTGATGACACGGGGAAAAGATCGATGCTTGCAAGTGTTGCCGAAACCAGATTTTCGATGAACAGTAAGAATAAATGCCATGCATAATAGGGTGTTTAAATGCCCATTCACATAGTTGCGTTTTAGAGTGTTTGACTGCGCTGCTCCGAGAAACGGAAGCGATTCGCTTCCGTTTCTCGGAGCGGAAACGGAAAGCACATCTATGCTTTGCACGAAGCTTGGCACGCGAAATACGAAGCAGGTATATCCTGGTTTTTCGCAGCCGCAACGCTGTCAAACACACCCAAACCCACTCAAACGCCACTGTGTTTACGGGACTTTAGAAGAGCGTTACCGCTTGCTACCGCGGCCACGGTGTTCTGCTCCTGGTGCGCGTTGCAGAGCATGCTTCGAAGTATAACAGCGCAAGCTACCGGTTGCACTGCCGCTCTGGGCGGTTGAGGGATCGCTATGCTCATGCCCAAGTCAAACGAGAGGAACCAACACCGACAAGCCTCAAGCAAATGACTCACGCGCGTGAATGTATCTTTGGCAGGCTTGCAATAGACCTTTTGCGAAATTCCCAAGCGCCAGGGAGCATGCTCCGAGTGTAGTTACACGCGCTGCACGTGCTGGCGTCAGCAGTAGTAGCGTTTCTAAAGCAAATGTCTAAAACAAATGGCATTTGCACGCGCGCTTGTCAACGCTTTATTTTGGTGTTTTACTTCGAATCTTTTATACGGGGAAGGCGAGCGCGTGTGGCGCGTGTCCATACATTCCCATCATTCTCCTTGATGCTTGGGTAATTTAGCAATAGGTCTATCGACCTTTCCAAAAAAGGGCACTTGGCAGGTTCCATTTTCAGTGTTCGTGCGTATGGCGCGTGATTTGCTCGGTTTCCGAAGCGACGAACGTGCGCGTTCTGGACTGTGATTTAACACGTGTGGACTGTGATTTTTGTAAACACTGGAAACGTCTGTAGACCGATCTCACCAAGCGTTCGGCGCATGATTGACGCCGCCATAACTTTAGTTCATACAAGGCAAACGGCAGCTCACGAAAGGGCTCGTGCTGCCTCGTGCTCCACTCGCGCAGAGCTCCAGCGAAGTTCGGGCACTTGCGGAAAGACTAAAGTTCCCTCGATGCATTGCAGCAGCGGTGGTGTAGTCAAACTGGCTAATGAGATTGGTCTTTTGCTGATGCTTACTTCAAAAGCACCGAGAGACAAGAAGCCTGTCAAAGATACCTTTGCGTGCGTGCTTCATTTGTGTTTGTGAGTATGTGTATACATGCAAAAATATCCCAAAAGCCGGGACTCACGATTATCAAAGAAACTGCTCCGACTTTACATAACGAGATAAACAAGTTAATTAAACGTTTCGTTTCCCATGCGGGAAACATCATCAGTGAAACCTTCAAGCAGCAATGAGTGAAAAAACTTCAAAGCAGGTCCGTGGAACCATGGTTCGTCTAGAGTGACTCATCGGCCTGCAACTCCAACCGCGGCCCCCTCCCCGATGTGTACGCGGAGTT
>JABSTQ010005708.1:0-15205 GCA_013358835.2 Ixodes persulcatus
TTTCGAATACATGGGGCTTTATGGCACCAGAAACCGAAAACGGACAAAATGGGCTCCATTTTCCCATTGAAAGTTTCAGAAAATCACTTATAACTTTTGAATAACGTGTCCGTTCGGGATGAAACTTTGGCATCTGGTTGTGACCTAGCACTACCTTTGGGCGGAGAATGAGCGTTAGGCGATGCGTAGTTTATTTTTGAGGTAAAAAAAAAAAACCTGTAAATTCTTTTTGTGACATCCTGTACCAGTCTTAATTTGGTGATTTATGCGCGCAAGTAGTGGTGTGCATAAATGAAAAAAGATGCAAACGGGTAGAGTTTGACGCTGTATAAAATATAGTGTAAGCACGCACATGGTACGCTGACTAAGAATGAAACAGCCCTACATTTTACACTAGCGGTGAGCGTATCAAAAGCTGAGAGTGCATCAAAAGCTAAAGCTTGTACACATATACTGCCCAGGCCGTTACCCTCAGATTTGGTGTAAGTTGTCTCTTGATTGAATGCAACAGAAAGAAGGAAACATTCTAACTCTGGGTTGATGAAAAAACTCCACCTGCTGACCGCTACCAATCATCTCGGCGCCGATTATGAGTATTCACTGCATGCCAACGGTCGCGTGCTTAGAACGAGTTTTTCCCACGTGGTTTCATACAATCGCAACTGTTCTTTTAAAACAACAATGTTTACTCAGGCAAGCGGTCACATGTGAAGCTTAGAATATTTTGTATTAATTGTGGTGCACGTGGCAAGTTGCATACGTATTTTACAATCCGCGAAATAGAATGCTCCTGGGTTACCTTGGTCTCTAATGCGTGTAGCACACAAAAGAGCACGAAATTAATAGCAGTGGGAAGCGAAAACAATAATGATAAACACGCGTGTATACAAGCGAAAACTGAGGGCATTACATATATACAGAAGATAAGCTTTGTTTCACTAAATACATTACCAGTAAAGTATTTGGTTTTATCGTGCGAGCGAAGCGGAACATACAAGTGCGAGCATACTGCACTGAACCACACTTCCAGTGAACAAGCACACCATCCAAAGCATCGGGCTCGCTTTTATAGCTTTTGGTGCGCTCAAACCTTTGAAAACACAATTATAATCAATTCAATTATTTTAGTTATTTTTATTAAGTGCGCCTATGTGTTTTTTTTTTCTTGTCTTTTGCGTTCACGTGCCATTTTCTTGTTATATAATATTTTTCCAGAAGTCCGACAACTATAGTCTTTTTCATCATAAATAAGAGCCGCACAATAAAAAATGTAGACAAAAAAAAACGCGAACACGCGAACATACATTAAAAATGGAATGTAACTGCGCATTCAAAATTAGTCGTTAGTTTTTTAGAGAGCAGCAGTTTCGTAGGGTGACATTGTTACCGGTTGAAGACTATAAAAAGTGCAGTACAACTGTTAGCTCAGGGTCTTTAACGTGCATTACGCAGAATATGTGGTGCACGATCGCACGACGGTAGGATGAAGATGGACAACTGAACCCAGGGTCCTTGCTAAAGCCTCTTGATAAAGGCGTCTTTTACAAGTACCGCCAACCTTTGTTGTGGAAACGCGCAATACACGTGCCACGAGCGGGTGCTCCGCCGCCATTCGCTTTCAAGGGCCAATCATTTTAGTGCTGCGCCGCCATTTGCCCCCAAGGGCCGCTCGAGAAATGGGCCTCATGCACTGGCACGTTTGACGTTACTTGTAAAACCAACGTAAACACATCGAGGGCTTTAGTCCCTACAGGTTAGGTTCTGCAGCGTGAGCTCCGTGCTTTGCATGGAGCTCGCGCTCGAGCATTTCTTCGCGTGCTTTGATCTGCGGTGCCACAAAGTGAGGTGGGGGCCAACGATCCCCCACCTCACTTGGTTTAGCCTGCGAGGTAAACCAAATGAGCTACGCTTAGAGTATCGGCACTTTTTCCCCCGATATTGTTGTAGACGCCGCCACCTTGGTTAGTAACAAATCAAACGTGACTGCCGATCGTCCTAATTCAAAAGTGCGACTTTCTCAGCATTAGTTTCGGTGTCAGGAAGCTCACGTAATATTGCTTTGCTTTGTCGCGAACTGTTTAAACATTTGTGGAGGACGGAAAATCGTTTCCTGTGATTTCAGATAAAACTTCAAATAACTGGCAATCATCATTTTAAGCACCAAGATGTGTATGAAGCGTAGCTTATTTAGTGGCTCTAGTTTAGCCCGACCGCCTAGGCACAGAGAGAGAACGAACAGCTTAACCTCGCGCTCTTGGCGCTGCTTCAGAGGCTTCATCAGCCCGTAACGTTGGCTGCGCTCCGAACTAAGGTAAAGCAAAGCAAATATTCAGATCTTAGGGTTCCACAAGCCAAACCAACAAAATCACTTAACAAGCCCCAATAAAAAAATATTGCGGGTTCATTTTGACTAATTGTATATCTTTTGACGTGCAACCGAAATCTCAGATTGGCCTCCGTCGAATTGCGGGCACCTCGGCCAATATTTAAACCTGACAAATATGGATTCATGAGCCAGCGCGTTGGCTCAGAGACACTAAGGCGATTTAATGTTTTATGTTTTGTTTTAATATCATTGCCACTTAAGAGCCTCCGAGGTGGTTTTTGAAACAAAATATAGTCAAGCCATTCCGACAAGCATAGTTTGATTGCGAAAGTGATTTTTTGCAAGTGATAAAACATTGAAATGTTTTCGGATACGTGGCGGGATCTGAAATGGCAGAATGCATTTCATGGCGCCCATTTCATTTGGATCGCGTCGGGCATGTGTACCGACGCTAGAACGCGCGCAAAAGCAGCTGTGGTGCACCCGCAGCCTCGCGCTTGTTGTTCTGACATCTCTGGCTCGCTCACTGCGGGCATCCAGGCATCTGACACCCTGACATCTGGCGTTTTTTCTGTCTTTCACGTGGCGTTCCAAGCGGCACACGACGGAAAATGCACATCAAGCTGTTCTTGAACACGTGTCGCCATCTGTATTTTATATTAAGAAACTGCCGTTTGCCGTAACTGAATGGGAAACGTTTGAGATCTTATAACATTCTTAACGTGTAATACATCAATATGGAAGTTCTCGAAAATGTAATATTGAAGGATGCTTCATAATTTAATGTCTCGTTATTTTGATTAGTTGACTTGATTGCGTTTTTATAGCGCCATAAAATATGACCAATTTAAACTTTATTTTTTATTTTAAAATATACATTATCTGTACAGTTCGTTGCTTACTTTTTTAATTTATTACATCCAACCGAACGCTCACGTAAAATATCGTGGTTGATGGGACGTTATAACTCGAGAAATAATTTTTTTCAATATTAGAGACTGTGGTCTATTAAAAGATAAATAATTAAATAACATCTAAAAATAATCGTAACATCGAGACATTAAAGTATCTTTGGAAAACTGCTCTTTAATTTGACATTAACTTTATAATTGTAAGATACACAGAAAGAAAGTTTGAAGCCGTCAAAAAAGCACCAAAACGTCATGCACGGTGGGGTTGCACCGCGCAAGCGTGCTCGCGTGGCCTAGTCAAGTGTCTGACTCGCAACCGAAGGGTCGTGGGTTCGAATCCCGCCTAAAATTTTTAATCTTTTGTTCTTTAAGGCAAAAGAATTACTTTAAAAAGTGAAATCCTTTGAGACATACGGCGACCTTTAATTCGCATTGCATGTCATGTTTTAATCACCCTCATTCCACGCGTGATGTCACGTTTCACGTGAGCATTGTGGGTTGTTTGAAATTCTTGCGCGAGGGCATGTAGCTCTGACGTCATGACCCTATCGACCAATCAGGATATTCCAGTCACGCCACCGACATCGGCTTTTCAGCGACATGAGCTCCTTAACGCTATCTTTGCAAATTAAATTGACCGGCATCTTGTCGAGAACAAACCTCAACAGATAGGCTATGCCAGCCTATCCTGTATAAGAAAATGTTCACTTGGGCTAAGCGCTATTTTGGGCCAGATTCGATCTGAGTGCGAAGGTGCGTATAGATTAGAGTGCACAATTGCGATTAATCCTTGCTGCATGATTAGTCGCATGCATGCGGTGCTGAGTGCAAACAATGCTTGGTTAGAACAACAAGCATTCTGATTGCCGCTCGGTGTTTCTATAAAAATAGACTGAAAGGAATTATCCTAAAACTTTTGTGACATTTTGAAAAGTTCATTGCTTTTAGCTCAGTTGTGTCGTCATCATATACATATATATCGTGAAGTGTATTTCGTAAACCATATTTCATGATATATATGGCCACGAGGTGCTCATTTTATAATTTTATGTGATGTAATTAATTACTTAGTTCAAGGACACAATCGCGATTTCACTTTTAATACTGCGACACAAAATTGTACTAATCACGGGTATTTTAGGCGACCTACCAAACTTCGGGACAACATTTTATACCGTGTAAATAGATCAGCTTGAATTTTAGATTTTTACTTAAACACGAAGAAAGGACAAGAAAATAGAGTATAGTTCTAAAATTCAAGCTGATCTATTTACAGGTATGTACCAACAAGCTCAACTCTTTACTCTTGTACTTAAACATTTTGATTCAGGTAAAATATATGTTACGGGTAAACAAAGAGATGTTGAGTCGTGTGAACAGGACGTTATGTACGTTAATGTAGATTTTCTTCTACTCTTGCGTCGAAATTAAATAACTGAATTTTATATTTTTGGTACCTAAAAAACAAAAGTAAATTGCACGGAAGATCGAAGAATCTATATAGTTAATCGTTTCACGGCGTAAATGGTGTATATTGCCAGAACAACGCGGAAAATATATTCTCAATTTAGCGGTTCAAACCGGTTCGAACCGGTTTGAACCGTTATTTTTTGCTCCCCGGAACTGAACCGGAACCGAACCGAAAGCCGTGAACCCGAACCGGAACCGAACCGATAAAAATTTCGGTTCGACACTCTGGTCTCTTGTCCCTCTGCACTAAAAAAAAGAAAATTCCGCATTAGGATTTAAAATAGCCAAAAAATAGCCGCATAGCCAACCGCCGAATTTCGACGCCAAGTGCAATACGAAATAGCCCTATTTGGCTATTATTAGCCCAACCTGGCAACCCTGCCGACAGGCTGGGTTTAAGGTCTTTGTAATCTCCACACAAGCGGACCTGTTTGTTTGGTTTAGGTACCACTACCAAAGGTGTCGCCCACTCACTTTGCAACACTGGTACCAACGTTATTAGATTAACTCAGTTACGGAACTGTTCATAGACGCTGCATGCACGAATAGTACCCCCCCTCACTCACCACGACTCGCCCAGATTCGCTCGACGCGCCGCCGGACGGCTGCTTTGGTAACTGAATTGGGATACGTTCGTTTCAACGTCACTAGAAACGTAAAAACCAACGAAAAAAACTCTTTTTGTAGTAACTTTTATTGGAGATTAGTACAAAATGGGGGTGGGTGATGTTTTCTAAAATTTTTAGTTTTCAAGGTTTTGCAGCACAATTAATATTGTTTTTATACAACCATGCCTCAGCGGGGATTTCAGGTAGCGCGTCCCGACCTAGGCGCATTTTAACTTTGGAAGTATTTCGCGGCGCGTCTGCTAGGGAGACGGGGGTGGAACCCCTGTAATCCGATTGAAGCCAAAAATAAATGTCACTTGCAGTTCGTAGCGTGACCGCTGCGGGAGAAATGGCGGCGTTGTGATCGCCATTTGGCGCTTCAGCTGTGCTCTTTAGAATGCACAGTTATGAAACAAAAATATAGATGGCGCTTCGAATGACTCTAGGCGGATTGAGGTGAGTGAGGGGGGGTACCCCCTCCGCGGGAGTTCCACAACTGAGGTAATCTAGTAACGTTGACTGGTACCAATATCCCTTTTGTTACTAATGATTGAATTTCCTGTTCCACAGCTTCTCTTAGCACGTAGGGCACAGGTCGCGGTTTGCAGTAGACAGGTACGCTTTGTTCCTTCAAAACCAGTTTGACTTGTCGTCCCTTCATCAAACCGACACCTTCTCCAAAAAGTTCCGCGTACTTCTCAAGCAGCCTTGCTTCCTTCTGTTCTTTTACGGTGTTTATGCATGACCAGTCTAGTCTCAGCTTTTCTAGCCAGTCTCGACCAAGCAGCGGGTTTACGTTGCCCCCTGGTGCCTTAACTACAATAAGAGGAAGTGTATTTCTCTGTCCATTGTGCTCGACTGGTACTGACAACTTCCCAGTCACCGTGAGAGAATTCCCCATACGTTCTCAATTTAAGGTTGCATGGCTCCTTGGGAATGTTTGCCCAGTACTTCGCACACAACGCTTCTGGCACTACCGACACGGACGCTTGTGTCTATCTGCATCCTACGAGCTTGTCGGCTACTTTAACATCTACTTCATAGTTACCCCTTCCCGTTTCACATGCGTACACTGTGTAAAGCTGCACATCATCAGATCCATCACTCCCGACGTGTTTTTAACGGAATCTGTTTTGAACCGACAAACTATTGCCAGGTGTCCGAGCTTTTTACAAACATGACACTTGTACTTGCAGGGCTGTCCAGTGTGTACAGAGCGCGACACTGTTAGCGCGAACAAGCGATCGCCGGTTTTTTCAGTTTTTCTCTTTGAAACCAAGGAATGTCATCCAAGTTATTATTGCTACGGAAAGAGCTCATTTAGTTCTATAAAGTAAGCGATAAAATTTTGTGTTCGCTAATACTATTTAGAAGTAAAATGCGAAAATGCGCCGATGTCGTGTTCGCGCTAACAGTGTCGCGATGTGTACCTGTCCGCAGCAGGAACATGAAGGCGTGGTGTCTTCCGTATGACCGGACGTCTGTTTAGTCGTCGAAGCTTGTGGACCCTTAGTTGAGTTGCGCCACGTTTCCCTTTTTTGTTGCCAAACCGCGTTCACGTCGTCGTCTTTTCGTCGGCTAGACGACTCTTGACGACCTGCAGTAGGTTGGAACGGTTCCCGGACATTTCATCGAACGCCGTTTCGTCGAACGCCGTTTCATCGAAAAAATGGACGTTTCATCGAACGCCGTTTCATCGAACGCCGTTCCATCGAATCGCTGATGGCCGTTTCATCGAATGTCTTTTATATAAAAAGTGTGAAATATGCTCTTTTATGCACGAATCGAGTCATTTTCGTGTCATTCACTCATTTCATCGTCAGGTTTTTAAATGTCCGAACTTGTAGCTGTTACAGTTTATTTTGATGCAAGTAACCCATGAGGATATTTGTACCGATTTGTACCTCAAAACCTAAGTCGCAAAACCTAAGTCGCCAGAAGGCGACTTAGGTTTTGCGCAGGCGCAACAACTTTAGCCAAGTGAGCCTCCTAGCCTCTCATGTATTTCTATTGATACTTTTTTTATTTCCCAAAGCTTGCAGTAGCTAAAGCTGAGGTGCTATTTATGAAACTACAACGAAAGATTGATTTTTTTTTAGTTCTAAGACTCAATGAAGTCAAAAGTAAGTGCGTCACTTCAAATTTTATTTGAAAACTTTCGGGGGTTCATGTGTTCGTGCGACAGCCATTCACCGTTTCAAATAATGAGCAATTGCTCTCAAAACGTCCCCCACAGCCGTGCTCCGTCGGTTCTCATAAAAAAGGCGGACCTTCTCATTTCTTGCCGCTATGGCCTTCTTCTGGCGAGGAGGCTCTTGGGAACTCAGCATCGCTTCCAGCTTGTCTTCCGTCAGTTGATGTTGTGCGGCGATCAGGGTTGGGCAGAAATACTCAAAAATGTATTTGGAAATACAAATACTGGGATACATTATAATAGTAGCTAAAATAATGATACTGAAATATATCTGTAAAGGTGTATTGCGATACATATCGGAAATACATTTTAAATAGAGGCAGAAAGTATTTGGAAATACAAATACAGGAATACATTTTAGGGAGGGCAGAAATACAAATACAGAAATACTGATACTGCAATATATTTTTCAAATTAGTTTGGGACGCCAAAAGAGATGAAGCTTGAAGTTGGAAGTGGGAGTTTTTGATCCTGAAATCACTTTCCCGTAGGCTTGGCACTTTGCCTTGAAGGTAGTGATTTCGGACGGCGAGGAGTCTTCAATAGGCTCAAGAAAACGTTCCATCAAGGACTGACCGCGGTCCCTTCCAAGACATCCTGTCTGTCTGACGAGGAATGCGAAAAGACTTCGACCTCTAAATAAATTCTATGTCATCCTAAATCCCATCAAAACGTCACCACGCCCCTGTCCAATAAGGACGCTCCTGTCAACATTTATCACATGACGTCACGGTGGAATGAACTGGTATTTTTTATCTGTAGGTGTGGCCATGAACATAAACCTTTAGCACGCTGCTGTATGAAAGGACAATACGTACTTTCGTTGTAGGTTACCTCGTTGAAGATCGTGCAGGCAGTGAATTTCGAAATTTTCGAGCATAGTGAACCGCCTGAAGCATCCTGGAACACATGTCTTATCGTCTGTTACGGTTGAAAAAACGATACGGTGGCATCCCTGTTGTGAATGTCCTTTCTGCCGACCCTCCGCCACCGAAACATGAATTGCAGTCCTCAAGTATCGTCCAGCATCATCCAAACAGAAACCTCGTGGACTGCGACCTAATATTGCCGGCACAGGTGCGAGCTCTCCGAGAAACAGCGCGCTCCAGACAAGTCGCAGGTGTACGAAGTCTGGCTCGGCACCGCGAGGCCACGTCTGGCCTTCTTCCTGGGCTTCGGATCACCAGAGCAGCGGGTCACTTTCACGTCGGCTGATGACGTACCCTTGAGCCGTACAATATTTAGGGCGCAGCCGCAGACGCATCTTCTGGGAGGAGAATAGAGACGCCTGTGCAAATCCGGGAGGCACAAAAGAGGGTCCTGATAAGAGGGGAGCTCCTTTTTGCCCTCCTCTCTGGTGGTCATCGGAGCGCTCTTTGAATGACGTCACGTGCAACCCATGTAATACATGGGTTGCACGTGACGTCATTCAAAGAGCGCTACGATGACCACCAGAGAGGAGGGCAAAAAGAAGCTCCCCTCTTATCAGGACCCTCTTTTGTGCCTCCCGGATTTGCACAGGCGTCGCTATTCTCCTCAGAAGATTATAGAAGATTAACCCGTCACTCAAAATTCTTACAAAAGCAGCTTCCCTCTCCTCCTCTTACATGGAGGCCAAAAATACGCGATGTGACGTCGGTGCAACCCATGTATATGTGTTGAACTTCACTGCGTGAGTCATTCTACTATTTCAAGTCAACCACCGGCAGGCTCGTGCTGCGACGGAATGCGACTCAGCTTTGCCGGCTGGGTGTACTGTGTACGCTAAGGCAAGAGAGACGGTGTGCAGCGGGCATTAAATGCCAGCAAACAATGACTCAAGAACTTCCTACCTAAGGGCCTGAGGCACAATGCTCTGACTCCACTCCTGGCACGACACCTGGTTCGAGTCTCCGACTACGCAACACTTCTCAGAAGAGAGAAGAGGACGCATCGAAATATAGTTTGGAGAATCAGAAGAAACCTTGGTCAGCATGGTAACAATGCCCCAGCATCTCCTTGACCCTGGTGCCCTCAAAAGAAAAAAAAAAAAAGAGCGTTCGGATTTGTATTTTTTCTTTTGGGGGGGGGGGGGTATTTCTCAAAAATGTAACGAAATACATTTCACCCTGATTGTATCGCGATACAAAGGAACATACAAAATGTATTTCGATACAGGAATACAGATACTGGTGAAAAAAAATGTATCGCGATACAGAAATACAGATACGTAATGTATTTCTAAAAAACTATCGCGATACATTTGTATCGCGATACTGCCCAACCCTGGCGGCGATGCAAGTCAAAAACTTCCAGAACCCGGGATGGGCACCTCCGACCAGCTTCAGGAAGCGGGAATGCCACCCTGGCGTTCGATAAGACGGCGTTCGATAAAACGGCGTTCGATAAAACGGCATTCGATGAAACGGCTTCGATGAAACGGTGTTCGATGAAACGGCGTTCGATGAAACGGCATTCGATGAAACGGCTTCGATGAAACGGCGTTCGACGAAACGGCGTTCGATGAAATGTCCGGTCCCAGGCTGGAACGTGCTGGCTTCCTTGCGTGCGAGCTCGAAGCTTTTAGCAATGTCACACGCTCCACCAAACGTCAACGTCGTCTTCTTCAACAAGTCAGACTGCGTTTTCTTGTCTTTTAATCCCGCGACGAACCTGTCGCTCAAAGGGGATCCGGCCAACTTGTCGAAAGCCAACTCGTCGACGGCCAATTCGTCGACGACCAATTCGTCGACGGCCCATTCGTCGACGGCCCATTCGTCAAATAGGGCAATTCGTCGAAGGGCAACTTGTCGAAAGGGAAAATCGGTCGATGGGCGATTCGTCGAATGGGTTGAATGACGGTCTGAGGTAAAAGCTCGCGATTCTTTTTTATCTTTTGACCTACATTTTTATTTGTATTTGGACTAGGGTCAGCGCCCCTGTTAAGTTACAAGATTGAAAGAAAAATTACAAGAAGGCAAAGACAGGAGAGAACCTTTAGGCAAGTTGAAAAATGTGTCATCTCATGATCGTCCTTTTGTTACCTTCCTTTATTACTTATTTTGTAATGATCCACCGCAGACTGTCGCCGCGAAGCGGCGTGAACGGGTGAGCCAGGTGGGTCGATAATTTTGTGTTGAGCCGCCACAGACTGTCGCCGCAAAGCGGCCTCAACTGATGGGCCGGGTAGGTTAACACGTGCCCCAGTGACACAAGAGCGACGTAGTGACCGTGCCCCATTGCACCCTGAAAGTGGCGAAAGCGGCAAGTTGTTACCTTCGACAAGAAAGAGGAGATTGGAGGTCAATTTTTTAAGGAGCGCCTACTGTATACATTTTTTTTTTACGAAAGAGTTACACATAAAATACAGAACACGGATTATTGTAGGGCAGTGTATGCTTTAAAATTGAAGGACAAAAAATATATATTTGTCTTTAAAATAGCGGCGACCAGTTGGCCTCTTCGACGAGTTTTCGTTCGACGAGTTGCCCTATAACAAATGGGCCTATTCGACGAATGGGCCGCCGACAAGTTGGCCGTCGACAAGTTGGCCGTCGACGAGTTGGCTTTCGACGAGTTGGCTTTCGACGAGTTGGCCTAGACCCCGCTCAAAGCATCATCCAAGAAACTGCCGAACTCGCAAGTCGACGCGAGCTTCTTCAGCTCCACTGAAAAAGTGGCTACCGTCTCCTTTTCCTTTTGGTAGCGACGGTTAAACTTAAACCGCTTGGCTATCACCATCGGCCTCTGAGCGTAATGGCCTTTCAGAACCGCCACCAACTCCTCCCAGCTTTTCTCTTCTGGTTTGACCAGATGGAGTAAAGTCTTAAGCGTCTTGTACGGTTTCTGGCAGTGACAAACGCAGAGAAGAGAGCCTTAGGGCTTCGCTTACCTTTTTATCCTTTAGGTAGTGTTCGAATCTTTCGACGTAAGATTCAAAATCTTCGTCGCCATCTTCCACAAATGGATCGAACCTTCCCGACCCTGCCATATTCGTTCTTCCTTGCCGTGGCCCTGTGGATTCCTTCTACGATGCCCGTTGCAGTCGTGATGAACGATCCATAGCTCGTCGCCAATAGGCCCGTTGCTACGTTATCGTAACCGGCGCGTGCACTCGTGCCGGCCCTCTTCGCGGGCAAACACAGACTACTACGTCACTGCAACATCGCCTAGCGCGCGGGTGCTCGCACGAGTCCACGAGACGACGGCCGGGGCAAAAAGGGCTAGGGCTAACTGATTAAACGTTCCGCGTTAGTAGCCACCCCGAGGTTGTCAGTCGTCCTTTCCTCGGTTACTTCAGTGGCGACGAGGATTATTTGGCGACATGCGGGCGCGCTGAAGGACGAGGGAGTCAAGATGGGTTCCCGACCGCCTACGTTCGAAGAAACGACGAGCACCTGGAGCACTTACCGTGTCCGCCTTGAAGCCTACTTCGAGGGACACGGCGTCACGGACCCTGCGAAGCGTCGGGCGCTCCTGGTGTCATCACTGAGCGACAATGTCGTGCGAGTCTTGCAAGGGCGCTGTCAGTCGGAGGCCATAAACAGCCTAACTTACGAGGTCGTCGTGAGTCACCTCGAGGAATACTACAATCCCCAAGCCAACGAGATTTCAGCGAGCTATTCATTTTTTACACGTACGCAAGAGGAAGGGGAGAACATTCGGGACTTCATCGCAGACCTGCGGCGTCTCGCCAAAGATTGCAATTTTGGTGAGACCCTTAACCGGATGCTTCGAGACCGAATCGTCTGCGGCCTCCGGGATGATGACGCACGGCGGTTCTTGCTTACGCGTAAGACATTGAGCCTCGAAGAGGCGGAAGATTTTGCAATTTCGTCCGAGACTGCCGGCGAAAGCGTCCAGGCGATGAGAAAGACAGCTTCGCAAGACGGGGCTGGCGGTACACATTTCGTCCGAACTCGTCGGAGTAATCAGGGGCCTGCAAGACGAGGCAACAGCGCAGCAGGTACACGTGTCTCTTGCTGGAGGTGTGACGCCTATCACTCAGCGGACGAATGTCGGCACCGCAGAACGGTGAGCCTCAAGTGTGGGAAGAAGGGCCACTTGGCGAGGACGTGCAAGTCCGGTCGCACCAACCAGGAAGGAGCATACGCGCTGGATGACTCTGACAAGGAAGCGAGCGGGGAAGAGATGCTTTCAGCCCTGGTTGCACACAGTTCAGCCAACAGAGACGTGGTTCAACCAATGGAAGAGGATTTGCTTTCGGAAGGCCGGAAGCTACGAATGCTTGTTGATACTGGTTCACCAGTGAGTGTGATACCCATGAGCGTCTTCAAAAAGCACCGCAAGTGGTGGCCAGCGCTGGAGAAGACTCCCCTTCGCCTTTCCTGCTTCCTTGGGCCACTGTCAGTTGTTGGCAGAATTGCCATGAAGGTACAACACGGTCAAGCACAGGTGAACAGCGCGTTGGTCATTGTGGACTGTCAAGGACCTCTACTGTGTGGCCGGAACACAATTCAGGCATTTCACAATGCTGGTGTGTCTCTTCTAGATGTGAGATCGGGTCACAGCGTTAACACGGTCCACGCTGAAGCTCCCGTGCCAAAACGTCTTGAGGAATTTGCAGACATCTTCGAAGAGAAGCTGGGCTGCTGCAAGGGACCACCTGTTAAGCTGTACAAAAAAGAAGACGCAATGCCCCGCTTCTGTAAGGCGCGACCGGTGCCTAACGCACTTCGAAATAAAGTTTCGGAGGAAATTAATCGCCTAGTAAAGGAGGGAGTGCTCTCCCCGATCCGCACTTCGGAGTGGGCCACACCCGTCGTGCCGGTGGCGAAGAAGAACGGTGACATAAGGCTGTGTGGAGATTTTAAGGTGACTGTAAATCCGGCGACACACTGGGAGCGCTATCCATTGCCGAAGATTGACGATATTTTTGCGTCGCTCTACGGAGGAGAGGTCTTCAGCACATTGGATTTACGCAACGCGTACAATCAGCTTCCTCTCGACGAGGAGGCTCAGAAGATGGCAGTGCTGAACACACACCAGGGCCTGTACTGCTACAACCGACTGGCCTTCGGCATCGCGTCTGCCCCGGCGCTCTTTCAACGACGCATCGAATCGCTAATGCAGCGACTGCCTCGTGTTAAGGTATACTTGGACGATATCATTGTCGCCGAGAAGGAGGATGACATCTCGACGCTCCGACAGGTGTTTCAGCGACTTCGGGACAATGGACTCAAGCTCAACCAAGGCAAGTGTCGGTTCCGGGAGAAACAAGTGTCGTTTCTGGGACAAAAGATTGACGCGAAAGGCCTTCATCCTCAACGGGACAATCTCGAGGCGGTGACAGGTGCGCCAAGGCCAACATCTGTGAGCCAGCTAAAATCCTTCCTGGGGCTAGTGACCTATTACGCGAAGTTTTTGCCTAACCTTTCCACCACGCTGGCTCCCTTGTATCGACTGCTGGCCAAGGGAACGCAATGGAGGTGGGAGGTGGAACAGGAAAGAGCCTTCCAAGAGACGAAACGTGCCATGACAGAGGCCGATTTTCTTGTTCATTACGACCCTCAAAAACCATTGCGACTAGAGTGCGACGCTTCACCCGACGGTTTGGGTGCTGTCTTGTCACATCGTTGCAACGGAAAGGACTACCCGATAGCGTTCCGTTCAAGGACACTGTCACCGGCTGAACGCAATTACTCCCAACTAGAAAAAGAGGGGCTGGCGTTGGTGTTTGGCGTGATAAAGTTTAGAGATTATCTCTTCGGCAATCGCTTCACACTGGTGACAGACCACAAACCTCTGACGGCGTTGTTCCACCCGGAGAAAGCTATCCCGCAAATGGCGGCAGCCCGAGTCCAGAGGTGGGCGCTGCTCCTTGCGGCATACCAGTACGACATTGAGTATCGGAAAGGACAGAGCAATGGGAATGCCGACGCTCTAAGTCGCTTGCCGTTGGCGGGATCTAATGTTGACAACGCTAGAGAGCCCATGGAGTATGTGTTGTGTACCCGCGGTTTGGATGAGAGGTCTTTGTCGGCACAGCAGATGGCAACCCTAACCAAGGACGACAAGAAACTTCAGCAAGTGAAGAGATGGATCCAGGGTGGGTGGCCGTCAAGGCTAAGCACAGAGGAGCAGCCACTGTTGCCGTATTTTTCACGCAGAGATGAACTGTCGGTAAGCCATAATCTGATTTACTGGGGTCATCGCGTTGTTCTGCCAGAAGCTGCGCGGACGGTAATGCTGAGGGAGCTGCATGACACTCACCCCGGAATCTCGGCCATGAAAAGTCTCGCTCGAACAGTCTTTTGGTACCCAGGATTAGACAGGGACATTGAAAAATTGGTGCAAAACTGCCCACAGTGCGTGCAGTGTTTACCGATGCCTGCGGCGCAGGTTCCTTCAAAGTGGCCAGAGACCAACAAACGCTGGTGCCGCCTGCACATGGATTTTGCCGGTCCACTGGAAGGGCACATGATTTTTGTACTTGTTGATGCGGAGACGAAATGGATTGAGGCCATACCCATGAAGACAGCAACAGCAGACACAACAATTGACGTACTCAGGGGAATCTTCGCGCGCTTTGATTTGCCTCACACACTGGTATCGGATAACGGTCCGCAATTTTCCAGTGCAGCGATGGCACGATTCCTACAGGACAACCATGTGCGTCATCTGACAACAGCTCCATATCACCCACAATCGAATGGGCTAGCGCAGTGGTCTCAAACTCATTTGAGCGAGGGGGCCC
>JABSTQ010005709.1:0-27663 GCA_013358835.2 Ixodes persulcatus
GAAACCAATTTTTATGGGTTAGCCTTTTGGTGCGCCAACTAAAATCTTTCTATCCAGACGCCTGCCCTTTGCTGGTACACTCTACCCTCATTCTCAGTTAGTGTATGAACTGGTGTCCCCAGTCGACACTCGTGGAACATGAGGGTAGAAAAATCTTTTCATTCCAGCAGAGCCATATACGGGGTGAGTTTGGCCAGTCTATGATCTCGCCGCCGTAACGTCCCCCTCCCGTGTGAGCCAATCAGACAGCGGCGCAGACCAAGAGGCGTGAGCGCACGCGCGTGAACTCTTGACTGTTGCCAGCTGAGGGGGGAGGGCAGCCATTTTCATTCATTGGCCTGGCGGAATGCATGGGATTGGCACACAAATTTTGGTCCTCCACTTTTATTTGTCAGGCTCTCGCAACAAAATGATATAATGTTATTCCTCGTTGGCTTTAAAAGGTAACGAATTGGTTCTTCCACGTTCGACCGCAAACCATGAGTCAGGCGAAAAAGAAATAAGCCCGTAGCAGACAACGCGTAGCCCTCAACAGTGCTCCGCGCCGACAGCGTTGCGTCAAAATGGCGGTCGTCACTTCGCTGCCTTCTTTCTCTCTCGCTCCTTCGGCGCTCTCCTCCCTTTCCGGCTCTCGAGCGCCTACGTCGCCACACCGACTGGCAAAACTCTCCCAGTATACGGCTGTGCATTGACGTAGTAGTATTTTTTTGTAGTCTTTACAATTTAATGTGAATATTCGACAGAAACCTTTCAGGTTGTGTTGGAAGAGGGTTAAACGAATGTGTTTAATCATTTGCCTTAATTAGGTACCCATCATTTCAAGGCCTGCATAGCCTTGTCCTCGGGGGAAACTGTGGCTGTGGTAGTAAAGGAGCAGTTTTTTTTGTAAGTGCAAGTAAAAAGTATAGTAATGAAAGGATCTATGTGCTGATCACAAAAGGATATGCCATTCATTGTAATGTATCTCTGCCAAGTACTTGATTGTGATTTGTTTATATTTTCAGCTACCTGGGTGCCTCAAGCTCTGGAGATCCTAGTGACCACAAGCTTGGACTCAATCTTTTTCTGTCGTCTGGCCAGGACCCGGGGGGAGGTAATCCCAGCAACAAGAGCATCGCAGTATCTCCCTGCCTGTGACTTGATTAGCGTCACGACAGGGGAGTCTTCGTGTTACCAGGTGTTAGGTATGCCACTCGAAATAAGCATTCTTTTTACCTGTTCCTTGAGTGAAACAGCAAAAGCACTATTGAGCCTAAAATGCAAAAGACATATTCATATCTTGGGTTTGATGGAGTTCCAATCACAAAAAGGAGTCTGCGGACATGATTAACATGTGAACCTAAAGTCCGCTGATGTAAGTTCAACGGTGTCACAAAAATAACTTCCCGCAAATGGCTTCGCTCGTGCTATACCCAAACAATTATTTTAAATAATCACTGTGTTATGTTGGTGAAATCAATCTTACGTAACTATCGTGCTCAGCAGTTGGGAGATGTGAAATATAAAAAAAACAGGAACTTGCACATTGTCAGCTTTGCAAAGATTTATATAGTGAACAGAGCATAGCACGTTTAACTTAAGAAAACAATTCAGTGCAGGTCTATATTGCAGGTTCACATATGTGTAATTGCTCTTCATAATGAAGTGAAATTTGCTAAAGTTGTGGCCCACTAGAGGCTTTCTTTTAGTGTTAAAAAGTGTTATGTTTTAAACAGCTCGCACCAAATGTTTTCTTGAAATACACATGTTCATGGAAATTATTATGTGGATGTTTGCAGACAGTCATGGTGGAGACCAATCTTTAATGTCAAGTGTTCCACTTATTCAGCGTTGGTTGAGCCATTAACAAATTGTAGGGCGCAAATTAAATTTTTATGTGGTCCAGTGGGCACAATCATCCGTAATGACTAGCTCTACCTACGGGAACTTTATATGTTTACTACAGCAAGATGGTTTCGCAAAACAAACTATTTTATTGAACTCTTGCACTGAGCTTGTCTCTAGAAACTTTTTATATTCTTTACGATGCTGAGATAAGAATCTTGAAATGGTTTTTCTAGAACTATGGTAGATATTTCCTGTTCATCAGCTTTCTCGCAAAGCATTCGAGAGACCCAAACCCTGTAACGTACGAAGGGGGCTCTCCGAATGACGCGGCTGACAGTTTGAAACAGTCGGCACTGTATCAGTAACAATGGTATGTAACCTGCTTATGTAACGCTCATTGTCGCAGATCAAACTGCTTTTTCCGTCTGCACTCATTTTCGGTAGACTCGTTCACGGAACTCCCTCTCGAGGCTGTAGCGCCTGGTTCTCCGAAGTAATTTGCATGAATATATATGCCACAGGTTTCTTTGAGTGTACGTCTAACAGATATTCTTCATATTGAATGTGCTAACTGTATTTATGACCATATTCATAATTGTATCCACATTCTACCAAATATTTTTATTTCGACATTTGAGTTTTCGACAGTACTTTTCTACGCATCTGTGCTTGTTGAGCCGTACTAAAGTGCACACATTTTGTCTTTCACTATTACATCAATATATAGAAGTGTTGATGCCGAGTGAGAATTCAAGCTACCGAATCTGTCGTGTGAGTTAAGAACACAGAAAGAGCTCTATAGACAAATTTTTGTTAAAGAGGGCTGTACGGGTATCAGAATAGCACATGCCATGCTAAAAAATGCAAATCCTTTTAGGTATGCAAGGATGACGGTGCTGTGCCATGTGTGATATGTCACACAAAATCAGTGACATATATTGTTCCTCATGGATATTTAAACTGTCAAATTCAAAGCATAAGTTTTATTCAAGAACGTTCCTCACTACAAATTTATTTAGAGATATGAGCCACCGACCCATGCAAGACTTTGTGGCAAATATACATTTTCATGTGCATTACGGTTTCCAAGGTCTAATCTGCTCTGATTTATTGCATTCATCCTGAAACTGGGAGGGGTTCTCTGGGTATGAATAAAGAGATAAACATTTCTTGAAATCAAAATATTGAGTACGGACAAAAGGAATGATATTAAAGCGGTATCTTAGATTCTCCTTTCTTTGTCTTATCTCTAATTATCACTTTATTTCATGTGAGGCATTCAGTTTTTTAGGGCGCAGGTCTGAGGTGCCCGTTTCATGGCGCTGCCATCGGCATAACTGCCCCGCTAAACTTGGCAGGAAATGGAATTCATGTAAAGATCATTTGACATTAATTTTTCAGCTAAATCTATTGGAGAAACTGTGTTTGTTTCTGGCCAACGTGACACATTCATGTGACGTCATTTTCCCCGCTACATTTAGTGGGAAAACTGAATTTGTGTTGAGGTCACATGACATCAATTTCCCTGCTAAATTTAGTGAGATAATTTCCTGCTAAATTTAGGAAAATTTTCCGCTAAATGGGAGGGAGCAGACGAGGAGGAGGGGAGAAAGGGAGTGGCGTACCGTCCCATCCTCCTCCTCAAGGTCTTCGCTCTAATTTCGCTTTACAAAGAACTGTAAACTTCTTTTATTTTCATCTCATGTTTATTCAATTTTTATATGGCAGGTGGACCCGCATCACAAATCTGGGTTGTGCTGATCCTCTACGCACAAGTCAGGAACTCCTGAGTGGCAAGAGTGGGAGTTTGGCTTGACAGCTCAAGGGACACCTTCGTTCAGTATTGAATTTATAATTATCATCTTTTGAGCAAAGTTCAGCTTTGCTGCATGCAATTCTTCTAGAAATAAATATTTGCTACTGAATTTACCACGGCACTACATTTCGCCACTGCTATTAGTGCTCCTCGAGAACCTCGGACAAGAGCTTATTTGTGTGCAAACATCATGCTTGTTTCAAAACAATGCTAATGTAGAGACTCGCTGACATCCAGCATTCCAATGCAACGCTGGATGTCTGCGAGTCTCTCCCGAAGGACGCAAGCGGGGTAGGAACCATACAGTGGTATCGTATTAGGGGACTTGCTATAGGGTGTCCTTTGTATTGTAATTGTAATTGTAAGGATGAGTCGGCTTATGAAAGGGAAGTGCAAGACTTCTTTCAGAAAACTAGATGGAGGTTGATTCTAGTGTATTTTTATCCCGTGAACCTGAACATCACGTTCGTTTCCTCCAAAGATATAACAAAACGTGAGAAAACACAGAAGCAACCGACCAGTAGTGGCGTCGTAGGGGGATTTCTCAGCTGCCAAGCATGTGTCACTTGAGGGCCGCGCGTCCAATTGAAAGCTTTCTAGGTGTACTCTCCCGCACTGGCAAAAGTCGTGAAGTCTTTTTTTTCCCTTTTTAAAAGTAGTGTGTGCATGCACAGCTTTGATTAGCGCTGAAGATGCATGAGCAGAGATTTCGAAAGCTCCTTTTGTGGTGTCGCTCTTCGTGAAAGAGTGCCTCCAGTGATACTTTAAAGATTATTCTATGCAGCCTCGGTTCACCAAATTACCAAATTATTTTGATATTTAAGATTCTGGAGGTCAAATGAAGAAGATTTAAATGTGTTTCCTCAAATACAAAACCACTCTAGCTTCCCTTTAAGTATATTATGTTTGTTAAATGTTTAATTAGTGAAAATAGTCCCATAATTCCAATTAGAAAGTTGCTAAGCATCATTGAAAAACAATAAATACACCCTTTTTATGAATATATAAGACGGCAGCAGCATTTTACGGCATTCTAAAAAAAGGCTTAATTTAGACGCATTTCCAGATTTTGGTTTTTTATCAGCGCGCATCTTTGCACCTCGATACTGCTGACCAGTGGCTGCAACGCGAAGTCACCTCCTCGCCTCCCTCGTAGAATGGAGGGAAGCAGGGCGGACGTCTGTTGCGCGACTATACCCCTGGGGAACAGTACCGTAGGTGCAGAGGTGCGCTCTAATAATAAACCGAAACCTAGAAACGGATCCCAATAAAGCGTTTTTACAGAATGCGTAAAATGGTACCCCTGAATTCTATCTTTCTAAAAAGAGTTTATTTAGTCGTTTTCAATGACTCGGCAAATATCTAATTGAAACCATATGTTCATTTTCACAAATTAAAAAGTAACTAAAAATTTTATTTAATTATCTGACTAATTGTTACGATTAGGCCCCTATACTACGTACCCCTGGACGTATAACTCACCTGCACAAACCGCATTAATGTAGCTTTCACAACCTTTCTAAACAAATATGTAAAGCTTAAAAAATCGCCCTGTATAACTGTGAAGAGGCGATACCAACATGGTGGAGCCATTTGGCTCCACCATGTTGGTATCGCCTTTTCGCTGGTATAAGATGTCCCATATTACGTTATGCTTGAATGGTTCCAACCGCTTATATGGTTCCAACAAGATCTACTACGCTGGTATAGGATGTCCCATATTACGACACGCTTGTACGGTTCCGCCTACCTGTATCGTTCCGCTTTAATCCACTATACTGGGGCCGCTTTTTCGCTGGTATAGGATGTCCCAAATACGGTTACGCTTGTATGAGGCTTTTTCCAACATCTTTCCATCATCAAGATTTTCCAAAAGGGAACCAATAATTTTCCAGAAAATTCTTGGTGCGAGCTGTTTAGAAAACCATAACACGTTTTAACACTAATAGAAAGCCTGCAGTGAGCCACAAATTAAGCAGTTTTCACTTCAATATGAAGAGAAATTACACATCTGTGAACCTTCAAACTAGGCCTGCATCGAATTGCTTTCTTAAGTTGAACGTGCTATGCTCTGTTCACTATATAACTCTTTGCAGAGCTGACAATGTGCAAGTTCCTGTTTTTTTTGTACTTCACATTTCCCGACTGTTGGATGCGATAGGTACATAAGATTGATGACACTAACGTAACACAATGATTATTTTAAGAATTCGTTTGGGTATAGTAGGAGTGATGCCGTCTGCGGGAAGTTATTTGTGTGACACCGTCAAACCTACATCTGCGGGCTTCACATTGTCTACATTTAAATCATGTCTGCAGACTCCTTTCTGTAATTGGAACTTCGTCCAACCCAAGATTGGATATGCCTTTTGCATTTTAGGCTTAGTAGTGCTTTTGCTGTTTCACTTAAAGAATTGGTAAGAAGAATGCTTATTTCAGTGGCATACCTAACGCCTGGTGGCATAATGACTCACCTGTCGCGACGCTAATCAAAAGTCACTGGCAGGGAAATGCTGCGATGCTCTTGTTGCTGGGATTACCTCCCCCATGGTCCTGGTCAAACGACAGAAGAAAATTGAGTCCAAGCTTGTGGCCACTAAGGTCTCCAGATCTTGAGGCCCAAGGCCCATTTGGAAAAACGTACAAGAAACATACCTGCTGCTTGTATAGTTCTTGTATGACTCCAATATAGTTTATTGATATTATACATGCAGCTAGTTTGGTTTATCAGTCTGCAAAACTGGAGATACCGGCACTGCTCTGGCTCCGCGTCTGTCTATACTGGCAGCCAGTTTGCTTGCCACTATGATTCGGTGCGGCTGGTATGATTCTGCGTCCGAGGACGTTGGCGACCGCCATCTTTTCCACCACACCGCTTATACCTCGGGAGCACCGGTATCACCAAATCATACATGCAGAAATGCGACCACGACCTTCCAACAAAAACGTCCATATTTTACCACCGGCATCGTTACATATACTATACATGTCGAAACGGAACATGGACCGACGTTGAGCTCACACGAATTCCTCGGTAAACTCTTCACGGCGACGTCTTCGGGCGACTGTTTTGAATAATGTGCACCACAAGTATTCGGCAGCCACAACAGCCATACAGCATACCGAAGCCAACGTTCACGGAAACACCGATCGCGACTCCAAGCCGAGGATACTGCGTCACAGGTCGACAGCGCCAAACGGCCCGTTGCTCGTGGCGTTTCTCGTACACGGCCAACTCGGCGTCTTTTCGTGGCTCCGGTCGTCGCAACCAGCTGCAACATTACGATTCCGCAGCCGACAGCGGTGTCGGCTAAAAGTGAAACGTAAAGCGGCTGCCCAGTGACTTTCGCTTCTGCTGCTCGGCTTCCCCGCTTCCCGTCGTCGCGGAGAAGATGGCGGAGACGTAGCGGCGTGGTCGACGTCGGTTCGTTCGTTGTACGGGACAGATGTTTGGCGGTCCGTTTCTACTGCGACTCTGGTTCTCAACTCAACGGTGCCTCTCATAGTTCACCCAGGTGTGGTCAGCCTGGGTCAGCGCACCACGGCCAGCTCGCCTCGTCTGATAGCCGGACCTTCGACGACTTCGAAGTTCGGCAGGTGGAACGAGGATCCGAAGGCGTCTCTCTTTCTGTGAAGCGGTAAGCGAATCTCGTGCTCTTTTCGTTCTACTTTTAAATCAAGTTAAGTGCGCTTCTGTGTAAGCATGCGTGCCAAGTGGTAGTGACAATTTTGAGCTAGAATAATTGAGCTTCATTACGGTTTGTCCTTTACCGAAAATGTAAATCGAGCCGATGAACGAGGAGCCGTGCTTGAAAACGATGTATGTACGATGTTAACTTATACCTGGGCGGCTTAAAAAAAAGAAGAGGACAAGATTGGTCACGGTTGGGTGCGAGGCTGGTCCCAATGCAATGGTAAGCACTTAGAGCGCCTTTCTGAACGGCATGTAAGCAATATAGCGATGAACGAGACCAGCGACGGCGAGAAGCTACGAGTGCCGGCGACGAACGACGAAGATTTCTCACTGTCGCTGCTTGCGTCAGGGACTCAAACCGTAACCATAGCCGAAACCGAAAACCGTTTACGAACGCAATTTTTTCAGTAACTGTAACCGGAACGAAACCGTTATTTGAAATTTTATAAAAACCGTAAACCGTAACCGTAACCGTCAATTATTGACCAGTAACCGGTTTTAAACGATATTAACCGAAAAATAATAACATTAGTTTTTCTCAAGTATGACCTGGATGAGGGATCTTAAAATGTCGTGGCCATTTGACAGATTTACAGTCAGCGAGTGGTGCATCTGGTACTACATTTCCGTTCAATGTAACTGTAGGATTAAGAATACTTAGTTGGAATCAGTGGTTGGCCTCATAATAATAAAAAAAAAATCAATAGTTCTAAATCTGCCACACTCCTCCATCGCTACATGTATTCAGTATGTGCCGCCTTCAGCGTATTAACTAGGTAATAAGTTAGAATTCTCAGATGTCCATCAAACTCGGTTCTATCAAAACCACCGATTTTCCTGACATGCTGCAGCCATTATGAGGAAACGAGGTAAATTTACCATCATGCAGAGCTGGCGGAAAGGAAAACCTGGCATTCATTTAGTCGGAAACGTGTCGCGATTGACGATTTTGAAACAACACAGAAAAAAAGAAAAAGTCAGAGTTTTGACATTCGCGTTTTGTATGATATATGCTATATATTATATATGCTTGGGCTGAGAGCGGCGGAAGGAACGAGGAAACGTCCGAAGAGCTTCCGAATTTTTTTTTCCGTATCGAAACCCTTCCTTAAACCGAGTGGCACCCGCCGCCGGCACTGCCACGGATATCAGCATGACAAGAAAAAATGCTAAGGAGAAGGAAGCCTCGTTGTGGATCGCAAAAACGCACTTGGCCGCCGATGACGGAGCCGCCCTCGTCCAACAGACAAGGGATGCAATTTCCGCCTCCTTCGCCTCAACCTTGGGAGCTGCCCTGCTTCCAATCGTCGATGCCCTGGCCGGTCTCACCAACACGGAATGCAGTCTCAGCAGTCCCTGTCGAAGAACTCTGAACGCGAGCTATTCGAACAACGGCACGTAAGCTCGAACATCCACAGACGCGCCAAGAGGTCGCTTCCAGCATCGTCGGAGCCCTCCCCCTGCTGCCGCCGGAAGTATGGCTTCTACGAGAATCATTTCTACCAAAGCCACCAACGCGATCCGGCTACCTCCGGTGGAGCCCCCGCCGCCCATTCCCGGAGCGTGGGTTTGCCAGGCCTACGACATTCTGCGCGACGCCACCCAGAACATCATGAGTTTGTCCACGAGAGATGTCCACGAGATCCGGCATCTCCACCCCTATCGGTTCTACTGTGATGCCATGCTAGCCAAACACCAACACCTCATTTTCGATAGACTGCAACTCTTCCACGTCGTCGTGAGAGGGAACTGGAGGACGGCTATCCTATTACGGACGTCCAGGCTCGAGTCAGAAATTTTCAGAGAGCTCCCGACCAGCTACCCAATCTGCCTCGACGAGGACGGCGCACGTCTCGTGCTCCCACAAAAACCAGCTACCGCCCAGGCACCATGTCCAAGAGGCCCCCTAATCCTAAGTGAGTCCGGCAGCTACCCTGGGTCTTCGAGACCTATCAGTGCCGTCATCGGCGGCACGGTCGTCTCCTCGACGCTCCTGGGCGTTTTCCCGGTCGAGGACGTTCGCGCCCATGCATTCTGCGAGGCTGGCGTCTCGGCCGACCTTACCCGTGCTTGATCTTGGATCGAAGAAAACGACAAACTAGATCCGGACTCGATGGCCAACACCACCGAGCGTATCCCGAAGTGGCTCAGCAGCACCGACTGTATCATCGAGCCCCACTCCGATGACAACTGCTTCGACACGTACGATGGCGAGGAGAAAAACCACACCAACACAAAGGAACACACTCCAGACAAACAAAGCGACGTCGAAGACTCCGAGTCGGACCTGGGTAGCACTGCCTACAAGTCAAAAGCGACGGGACTTCCGCTGCCAGTCAAACCGACCCAGCAGGCCCCTCAAGTCGACTGGGCGGTGTTTAGTGAGGCATGTAGTGTTCACGAACCGCCCGAGTTCGGCGCACTTTTCATACGCTGCACGAAGGCATCTTGCTTCACGGCCCGCCCCTCTCTCCCTGACCAGGTCCCTATGATCGATGGTCCGTACCTCAATCCCGTCTTTCTCGTATCCAAGTCAGCCACGGAGTCCTGCTTAGTTTTAGACTGCGCCGCACTTACTCCTTACCTCCAGGCATCTCAGTTCCGCCTTATGGTACGTTTACACTTGCGGATCCGCCAGCGAATCCGCCCAGCTTTTGCCGCTGGGGAAAAACGCTGGGCGGAAAACGCGGCGGCGGGCCGTACAGGTCCGGGACCTATTTCTGCCGCTGAACGAGGCGTTTCGCTGACCGGAAGTGACATTCTTGCGCAGCGTGACACTGCTTACGTCATGAGTACACGTTCTTCTGGGAGCAGCAACGTCCGGGAGAGACAGCCGAGGTGGGAACTCTCGCGACTTCTCGTCATATTTAACGGGATGTTACGAGAACAAATGCCGCAGCCGGCGCCGCTGCCGCCGCTCGAAGGAAATAGATGTAAACGCAACCCACTCGCCGCCGCCGCCGTCGGGAGCGGATCCGCTCCCGCGGCAGCGGATTTCTTCTCAGATGTAAACGTACCATTACTCCGCTTACCCCAGGCCATTTAGAGTAGGCCGCAGTTACTACCGTTTTCGCCATATGCCCTTCGTGATACGCCCGGCGCCGTTTTACAGGAAGCTAAAAAAAAATTGGGTTTTGTGTATGTTTATACAGCCTAGAACTTGGTCTGCCTCACAGGGGCGACGAGTCTCCCAGCTGTAAATGAGAAATTTAGCCAGTGCAGTACAACCGCTAGCCTAGGGACTTTAACGTGCATCACGCAGTAGTGATACACGACCGCACGTCGGTACGATGCTCATCCAGATCGAAACGGGTAGGGGTGGGGATTGAACCCAGGATCCCTGGGTTCTGCAGCGCGAGCTTTCGCTCCACGTGCTCCTAGCTGGTGTGCGCTAGCCCACTCTAGAGTTCCTGTATAGGCTCCTTACGGGAGCCAGAGTTGCGCGTTTAATTCCACGTGCCGCGTGCCGCCCTCGCCGCTATTCGCCGATATCCGATCACGTGACGAGCCGTATCAAGTGTCGTGCAGCAAAGTAGACGTTGCACGCGCCCCGGCGTACGTTCCCCGGCTTTTGAGCGCGCCGCGCGCCTCGAACGCGCGGCGCTGCTATTCGCCGAATTCAGTCACGTGAGGAGCTGAATCCACATGCCATACATGAACGCGCAAATCTGGCTCCCGTAGGGAGCCTATACAGGAACTCTAGCCCACTCGGCCACCGATCCCCCCTACGGGCAGCTCTTGGCAACAACCATTGCCAGGGAAATGCGCGCGCGTGGACTCTGGGCTTGGTCTCACATAGACAACGTTTTGTGCGCTTATCCTGACCCAGACGAGTTGGCGTCTACAATGCGCCTCCTCGTAGACGACTTGCTGCGGTCAAGATTTCGCTTAAACCTAAGCGACACGAGGAGAGCCCACGCGACGCATGGGTTTTCTTGGTTTAGGCTCGACAGTGCTGATGACACCATTTCGCACACGCCAGAACGGCTCCGAACCATTCCTCGTGTCCTTCGCCCGCTTCCCCTTCACGAAACTGGCTTCCCTTTTTTCTGCGTGTTTGGCCGACTTTGCCGCACTGCCAACTGCTCCCTCTTTCCCCCGCTACCCAACAGCGCATGGGCAGATGCCTCCGGAGTCGGTTACGGCGTAGATGTTGAGGACTGTGCCCAGGCAATCATCGCCCCTTTGCCGGGGCCAATATTGGGCAGGAGATCGAACTATAAGGGGCGCTTTATCGAGCTCGTTGTCCACAGAGCCCAGTGTTTACTAACCCAGCATAACAAATGAATTGATCGAACCTCGCCGAGCCCGGTCTGGGCACGAGCGCTTCGCTTTTACTAGTGCTTTGGACGCACGAGGAGCGGTCTTCGAATCGTCATCTTCTATTTCTCTGATAAACAACAAACAAGAAAAATATGTTTGTTGCCCACACAGCTGAAGCATGATGCCTGAGGCGTGACTGTTCGATCTCGTCCCAATACCTCCGTGAATAACTCGCTGTGTTGGGGTGCGCGTGTCTTGCCGAGAAAGGGACCCTTCTACAGACGGAGAACAGAGCTTTGGCTCTCGCGCTGCGCCGCGGCCGTGGACGAGCTTTGCCTTGGCTATTGCCTGTGCAATTTTTCTTTCTTTATTTATTTATTGATATATATTGAAAAACTTGGGAAACCCTTCGGATGTTTCCTCGATCCTTCCGCCGCCCTCAGTACGAGAAAAAAAAGATATCTCGCGCCGAGAGCGCGAGGACTCGATGGCCCACCGGTTCGCCATCGCGTGTCAAGCGCGCAACGACAGGTCGGTGGGGCTCATGACCGACGGTTCCTATGCTAATGACATATCTTTATTAAGAAAAAGAAGAGAGACGGCACTGGCAAAGCTCGTCCATGGCAGCGGTGCAGAGCTAGAGCCAAAGCTGTGTTGTCCGTATGTAGAAGAGTCCCTTTCTCGCCAATGCGCGTGCACCAGAAGAAGGCGAGTACTAATTTGCAGAGGTACATTGGCCTCGGCAGAGGGGCTATGATTGCCTGCGCACAGCCCCTACAGGTACTCCAAAACCGACTTGGGAGGCATCTGTTCATGCGCTGTCGGTTAGCGGGAGCGGGGGTAGGTGAGTGATGGGCAGTGCGGCAAAATCGACCAGACACGCAGAAGAAAGGGAAGTGAATTGGGTGAAAAAGGAATTTGGTCTGAAACTCTGTAAAACAGGGGACAAAGAAGAAAAAACCCAGAACCATAAAGAGAATTGTAAAATGCCAAGTAGCCCGCGGCCCGTATAATATAATATAATATAATGTGATATGATATAACATAACATAATATAATCACACCCGACCGGACATTGGGAGGCCCAGAGTTTAAATCCTGGTTCCGCTGTTTATTTTGACTTTCACCGGTTAACATTGATTCATTCTATCAGGTACTGTTCATTCATTTGGATATTTTCGTATATATATATATATATATATATATATATATATATATATATATATATATATATATGTATATATATATATATTGCGTCCGCACCATTTTTTTTCTTATATTTAGTTGCACCATTTTTCTAGCGTCCCAGAATCGGCCAGCGAGAGACGGGCGCTTCGACAACCATAGGCAACTGCTTGGAAATAGCAAACATGACGTAGGCGTAACATGGCACAACAACGAAGACTATGGAAAGGAACTAACAACACATGATATATTTTTGCAGCTTTCTGTGTTGTTACTATGTTGTTCGTTCCTCTCCTTAGTCTTCCTTGTTTTGGGCTATTGCATTTACGTTATGCTCGACTTTCACCAACTAGTCCAGCTCTCAATTTTATTACTTCATTCCATTTAGCAGTATTTTACTAGAGGATGGCTAGAGTTCTGTTCCTTCCTTCAGTGAAGCGAAGACTCGTCTGCATGTATTAGGTTGAAATAAACTATAGCGACTAATAGGTGAGAATGGTTCTTCCAGCACCCAGTGGGAACTTCTTTAGGGTTGTTTACAAACACTGCAGGACAACCAAGTAGGGTTGTTTATTTTCATTTTTATTATATAGAATGCGATGATCCCCGAGTAGTGGAAGTAACATGTATGCTCGGGCATCAAACTATATAATGTAAGTAGATTTAGTGAACGAAATAGCTAGAAACGTGTTCAGCGTTTGACCAATTAGAAGTATTAAGACGTTTCTCAGTTCCTTTAATTTCACGTTGTTAGATATGTGTGACAACTTTAAAGGGAAGATGCAACAATTTTCGTACTTTGCGAAAATACCGTCGAGAACGAATCCCCGACGTTAATGACCCATGAAACACGTGTTCGTTTTTTACCCCAAGCAAAAGACGTCCCAGAAAAAAAAAAAGAAAAACGAGCAGCGTTCACCTCCTCAACTCGCAGCCAGAACAAGAGGCCACGTGATTTGGAGCCGATTATATGCCGCCAATGTCGATCATAGCCACGCGTTGGGGTTGGCAAAGCACAGGACACGCGCTAAATTCCAGACATTCTTACGGCTCGGCTATTGTCGTCGTTGCAGCGATTGGACACGGGCCACTACCTGAATGCTACTCGAGCTATAATTATAGTGATAATTATAGTAATTATCACGAGCCCAAATCGAGTACCCACGCAATGCTCGGTTCCAGTCTATGAACCGCATTCAAATATCGTCACTGGGCGGTACTGCGATCCCCACGTTACGTCATCAAATTTGGCAAAGGAGAGATTGAAAGAAAATGATCGCTTTTGTCCTTGAAATTACACCGCAACAAAGAGGTTTCTTGGTCAGTGGCGTTGCGGGCGAGAATCCTTGAGTCTCACTAGTGACAGTAAGCTCGTGTAAAGTGAAAAAAAGATTCTAATTGAATATCGTTGCACCACCCCTTTAAACAGTTTGTTATAAAACTGATGACTAGCATTCCAATTAAACGAATTATTGGAAAAACCGAAATAAACCGGTTTTTAGGAACGTGTAACCGGTAACCGAAACCGTAAAACGCTGGAACGAAACCTTTATCAACACGAAGCGGTAACCGTAACCGTAGCCGAAACGTTATATTGTTCGGTTTGAGTCCCTGGCTTGCGTCCCTCGGTTTTTGGGTTTCTAGAAAACGTTGCTCATCGCCTTCGTCGCTTGCACCAATCGCTTTCATAATGTGTGCCTCGTCGCGCGGCTGACTACCGTATTTATTCGAATAGCAAAGCTATATGCACTGCCTAGTGCACTTCGGACGGAAATGGCTTTACGCACTCCGCGAGAGCTTATGCCGCTCGGGCCACCCTTTTCGAACGGCGCGTGTATCACTGGGGAAGTTTTTAACACAGCCCCCCGGCTACGCTCACGACGCTTCGCGGCGACAGTATGCGGCTTCTAATTACCATAGAGTTATTACAATAAACGCCAGAGGCTCAGCTGGCGCTAGTGTGCTGTTGCATTTTTAAGCAGACGGCAAGCAGTCAGAAATTGACTTCCGGTAATGCATTTCTATGGGAAAAAGCGAGTGCATTTTCTCTCTGTGCTCGATTATAAGAGCAAATATCACGAATAATTGGTACGTACTAGGCCCAATGGAACATTTCTCAGTCTCGCAGACCAAATAATTGGTCAGTTACAGCATTTTTATTTGAAATTCGCGGCATGAAAAACGGTGTTAAGACCGCTTTGTACGTGTATTTATGTGCACTGTCGTACACTGTTAGCGCGAACACGGCGTCGACGCTTTCCAGCATTGGGAATATACGTGCCAAACGAACGAAGGACATGTGGAAAACCAAGAGAGACGGCAAGAATTACGCAGTAACACTGGATAAGTAACTCCTTGTATTTGCAGACGATCAAAATAAATATAAATTCACGTAATATAGTCCGATTTCCGATAAAAAAGTAATGCTTTATTTTTTCTGCTCATGATTATGTACGAAGATACTTGTTCTGTGTTGAAATCATCACCCGCATGCTCCAAATCTTTGCAAATAGGGGGAAGCCAGAGAACAGTTGCGCGATAAAAACTGCCAAACATAGAAAATAATAAGAAAACACACATTTCGTAGCCCACATACTTTATTCTTTACATTTCGAACGTTTTTTTAACCACTCGTAAAGTTGCACGACGGAGTCATTTTCATATAGTGAGAGGACAGGCATATTAGCAAGATGTATAATCACCAACTAAATGCTGCCGAAATTTGAACACACTCCACATTCCTTTCGATCGTTTTTTTTTTTTTGCTTAGAATGTCGCTCTTTTCTACATACCTGTTATGGAACAAAGGTTTGGGACTGAAATATAGCGAAGTTTAGCACCGTTTGTTCGTAAAGGAAAAACGCTGTAACTGAAGCAATTAAACTTTCACCACATTAATGAAGGTACATACCATCCGGTACAACCGAAATAACAAAAGTTATTCATGTTATTTTAAGGCGACGAGACAAATTTCACGCGCGTTTTCCCATAGGAATACACAGGAAGATTGGAAAAGTAGACTGCATGCTGTCTGCTTCAATTTGCAACCGGAAGTCCCGTAGACACCAGCGCCAGCTGAGCCTCTAGCGTTTATTGTACTAACTCTATGCCAATTACAAAACTTAACCAGTACACGCCGCTTCGCGGCGTCCAGCCGGCAACCCAAGCCCCGCTGTCCCCGATCGCACCTCCGGAAAGGGAGTCCCATACCATTCAGTTCTGCGAAGTTTCGTCGACAAGATTCGGTTTTTTAGTGTTCATCGCAAAAAAATAAATGTCGTAAATATCGCCAAATGCCTCGACAAAACAAAATGTTCAAGAAAAGAAAAAAATGAAGTAGGCTCACCTCGGATCGAACCCCCGTCCACTTGCGTATGCAGCGGACACTTTAACCCCTATGCAATGCCACCTCTTAGAAAAGTCGTTGTGACCATTTGTTTTGTACGAGATTATCGGAGTGCGTATATCCTTTTCCGTACTAAGTGCACTCCGGAGTGCGTATAGCTTTACTGTTATTCGATTATTTGTCGACCTTTTGTTTTTCGGAAATCGTGACCAAAGAATTTCTAACTACATTCGCGACCAAATTTTGCGATCCTATCGGGAGCATGGATCGAGCTATCGAGTCACCGAGCAGGCGTTTCCGTAGAGCCGCGCCGTTCTTGTTTTTCAAAAAGCATTTGGTGCACGAAAACAGCCGCAGCCGACGGCCAGCCCGCGGTTCCCGCGCCGCTCGCGCGCATCCCTCGGGCGTAGGGTTTCGCCATCGCGCTTGTAGCGTTTTCCCAACACCACCTAGATATAAAGCCGCAGCGCTTCCCTCTCTCCCTTCAAGGAGCGTCTGCATGAGTAGGCTGGACTGGTGGTGCGCTTCTTCGCAAGGCTCCCCTGATAGTTGGCTTCTTTGCAATGCATGTTCTCTTTTACTTTTTTCTCTCTCTCTCTGCTAACTACAAGGCGCTTTTTCTTTTTTTTTTCCTTTTTTTTAGTTTGTGCTTGAGAAAACCCGGAAAACCCGGACCACCCCGGGTTTTCTCAACGAACGCCTACCGCGTTCGTTTCATTCAAGGATGTGTTCAAAATGTTATTCAACTGTGCGTCTTAGCTACTCCTGCGGGTCAGATCACGTGACAACAAAGACGGATTAACCAACGAGGACGAAGATGGGCACACGAAAGTTTTCGATCGATAAGGTCAGTAACTCTTCCGTGATATGGAGTATGTTTTGGAACACACCACTGTTCGCCTCGCGTCTTGTGGCGCCAGTTCAAACAGTTCTGTTTGTTTCGGTTGAGGTTCGGTACAACGATGCCGTTTAAATGTTGTGTACCTCGCTGCCGCGGGAATTATGACAGCGCAACTGGTATAGCCGACGTTAAAGTTTCCATATTCAAGTTTCCGCAAGTTGAAGGACTGTGGAAGGCTTGGATTTGAGCTATTCCCCGGGGAAACCTCGTGGTTTCTCAAAATACTAGTTTGAGAATTTACCGCTCTCTGTGTTTGTAAGTCCCTTGACGGGATGCAAAAATTTTGGGTGTTATTATTGAGGCATTGAACCAAGGAATTCAACTGCTGAGCAGGTTGTTCCTTTAGGCATTGTACTAAATAATGACCTAATTGATTTGACGATCTTAGGTTTGATGCATTTTCGGAAGTCATGCCGCTTATAAATGATCACTGTTGCAACCTGCGCATTGATGTAAATAATTAAACCGAAGCACATCATGTCGTTTTTGCGTATAAGCATCGGAGCGCAGAAAGTATCTGTCCCTAGTAAGGAACATATTACATTCAGTTTTCGAGTTGTTGTGTACGCGCAGGTAGCAATGATTTACTTGACAATTTTAGGTATACGTAAAACAGAGGCACTACTTTAGATTCAGCTTAGCACATCAGACTCCCACAAAAGCCACGTCAGTGCAGGTGGTTCTCTACAGTAGAAATTAATGGGGCGTTTCTTTCTTTTATATCAAACACGCGTGTCGGGGCGTTTATTTGGATGTCGTGCAATTAAATATAACATTAATAACCTCATGTCTGCATAAAACAAAATCAGTCTAATATATTTCTTTAATATTTAGCTTTACGAAACACGACAAAAGAAGTCAAGCAAGGTGAAAATCGAATTTCATGCTCGCGGTAATTGCACGTAGTTCTCTTAATTCGCATGAATATAGAAAAAAAACATATTAAGTTCGCTGTGTTGTGTGTGTCGATACATGGTACACAACCTATTTTTATGAGTAAACATGTATTTTGACATATGCAATGGCCATCATAAAAATGTCATACATCGTAATTTGCACAATCTGGCGACACATGCCATTTGGAGACGTATGCCCCAATATGCATTACCGATAACGCCTACCAAATGTTATATACATGGTCCACAAACTGGTACAGTTTCTGTTTAATTCGAGGTCGCAAGATATATTGAAGAAATTAGAAATTTTATGAGGATGAACGTTAGCAACGGTTTTAACCAGTTTTACTAAACAGGCCATTTTGATTTTCCTTATAATGTTTGTAGTTATTCCCTATCACATTGTCCTCCCAGTGGCCGCTACCGATTTTCTCCCTTTTCGTCAAAGTTCTTGCGGAAGCGGTCAAATATACATTTCCGCAGATTCCGGCAGCTGGTTTCGTATACGCACCCAGTCGCCCAAATCCGCGGAAACGTAGTTTCCGCTTGTTGGCTAACCAGCAATGCGATATCATAAATGTCGCTTGCTAAATGCTATTCGCATATTGTCCAATAGCCAGCCGGCAACAGCAAGGTGGCGCCGGCAGAATGAAAGCCCAAGGTTATACCCGGAGGCCGGAGCTACCCTGTCTCGTTATAACTTGGCAAAGGGTGAACGATAAGCCCCACATTTCGCGCCGACGGCTTCGATATGCGCTACATATACGAACGCAACGCACGCATATTGGAGCATGACGCAGCAAAAAGCCAGATACTTCTCGGCAGTAAAAGCGCACTCCGGTGATACGTAGCCACGTTCCGATAGGCCCCCCAGGGCCGTAGCTTCCGCGATCATGGCTCCCTGGCCTACCCAGTATTTATTGCTTCAGACACTAGGCTAAGGGGCGCCACCAGAGTATTAGCTCACATTTGAACAATGCAGCCGCCACTCCCAGGCATACCCAGTGTTTCCCTCTTCATTTGCTAGAGAACGCCAAACCAAACAGCATTGCAGGTGGCCTTACACTTACAAAATATAAAAATTGACAATCATATTTAATTTAATTTTTAAATTTCCTTTGAAATAGATTGTGATAATAATTACAGCTATACTGTTACTAGTAAGTAGGTAGCCCGAATATATGACTGCAGGCGGCAATTATCTAGCAAGCGATATTTACGATCTTCACGTTGCAGTGAAGCCATGCAATCAGCAGAAGCTCCACTACATGCCTGTTCGATTTCAACTTTAGTTTGGGGCTTTTAGGTCATGTCAGTGTGACCTAGTGTAAACTTATGTCCAAACTAACGCGCATAGCGTTTCAGCTTCTCTCTAGGGTTCTTGGGCTCCCGTTACATAAGTTACCCAAGTCACACTACGCGTGTCTAGCGACGCCCAGCTATTCAAGCGGCCAGGGACTACCAAATATTAGGTATTTGGCGAACTCTGGAAGGCCTTTCAAAACGGTGGAAAAGTTGCATCTGCCAAGCTTGTGCAACATTCTGGCCAAGTTGGCCGAACGATTTTTAAGATATTTCATCTGTTACTTACACGAAGTCAAATCTTCGTTCTAGGTCTGCGAGCTTCATATTGCCGACGAAGTTATCATACGGGAGGCGTCTCATGTTGACGATTATTCGGGGCGCACACTGACAGCGCTTCTGACGCACCCCTGCCTTCGCCCGGACGCAGTCCCTTCAAACTTCCCGCACTGCCCCAGCTACCTGTCAACTCAAAACACAACAAGAGAGAACCCCGCCTTCAAAAAAGGCGTCGGCATGGCGCCGCAGTGGAGACCGCGATTTCAGACTCCATGCAGGCCTTCCAATCTGAAAAAGAAGCAGACACCATCGTCAGCCTCAAAGATCTTGCCGACTACCTGAGAAGTCGGCAGTCTACGTTTTGGCATCTGATTGAAGGTGGTGGGCACATAACCTTAGTGCACATCGTTGAAGATGATGCACCATGGATAAAGTACTCGGTTGTTGTTAGAGAGGACATGACTGTTACCCTACATTTCTTGAAGACACCAATCACTAAGTTTGGATCCCATCTGCAGGTTCCGGCTGTCGCAGAGAGCAAGAGGGCAGTGATGACGTGCCTTGAAGATGTCGAAAACTGGACCAGCAACCTCAATTCAAGTTCCCAAGATTTGGAGGAAGACATTTACGAGATAATTAGATTGCTGCTCGCCAAGTTGTCCGTGACGTCAAAAGTCGACAATGTCCATATCATCCAGTTCCTCACTGAGCGGTTGAAGCTACTCTCAGAAAAGAAGGAGCAGCGGCGTTACTCAGCTGACTTCATGGTGTTTTGCTGCCTTTTCTTCACAATCTCCCCCCATGCCTATAAGTACGTTCGCAGCCATGGAAGCAGTTTTCTGCCGCACCCTATGACCATCCGATGGATATGCTCGTCGTACGGAACGAACCCCCATCAAGAGCATCAAAGTCAAACGTTCCTCTCCTACATGCAGTCAAGGATCCATGTTCTTGATGATCGCTAACGCTTCGTGACATTGATGATGGACGAGATTCATATCAAGCTTTACTATGATTACAAAGGGGGCAACATTACCGGTGCGGCTCTCAACTCCACAGAAACAGCCAACAGCGCTGTTGTTTTTATGTTCCAGTCTCACGTGCACCTTCAAGGAAGTTGCTCACATCGTGCACAGAGCTGACACGGAGTTTTTGCACAAATTGTTGAAAGATGTGATATGTGGGCTGGAAAAGATTGGGTACAAGGTTACGTGCGTCGTAACTTACAACAACTCGGTGAGCAGCAAGGCAATGTCCTACTTGCTGTCGGTACCAAAGCCTAAAAGAAACAGAGCTCCGGATGAAGAGGTAAATGAGGGATATGTGTATCCACATCCATGTGATCCTTCCAGGCCACTGTTTTTTGTGATTGACTCGGTGCACATCCTGAAGTACATAAGGAACAATTGGCTCTACCAAGGTGATGACCGACATGTCTTCTACTTTCCTGAGTTCTAAGCTGAGTTCACACGTGAGCGGCACATGCTTTCTGCATCTTTTGCAACCATCAGGGAAGCCTACAACTTGGAGTTTGACCAGCTGTTGAGGTATGGTCACAGCCTGTCAAGAAAGGCTCTCTGTCCGTCGAAAATCGAGAGACAAAACGTGAAACTCGCTTTGCAGATCTTCAACGACTCTCTGCCCCCGGCCCTTTGGTCCATTGAAGTGAAGCACAATCTGTTACACTTTGAGGGAACCGCAAGTTTCATCGAGATCATTGTCAAGTGGTGGAAAATCTTGAATGTGAAAACTCCGAACAAAGGAAGTAGACTAAAGGACGACTTCCAGAACCCAGTATTTTCTCTGGATGACGACCCCAAGGTGGATTTCCTTTAAAAACTTCTAGACTGGCTAGATGTATGGAAGAGCAAGGATCTAAGCTCGGGTAAGCTCACCAGGGATACCCATCGAGGTCTCCGTCAGACAACTCGTGCACTTCTGGAGGTCGTTCGATACTGCTTCGAGGAACTTGGGCTGAACTACAAGCTCCTGGGGAAGATACAAACTGACGGCCTTGCAGATCGCTTTGGCAAGTATAGACAACTGGCCGGCTCCCAGTATGACATATCTATACGGCAAATCTACGAAGGGAAAAAGATGCTATGGCTGCCGAGCACCCTGCCGATGATCACCACAGATGGCGAAGATAAGGCCTGGGAAGTTCTCCACGAGCGAGTGGACACGCAACGCCCTACCTGCAATGTGGTGGGGACCAGAGAGGCACTGTCAAAAATAGCAGGCATCCTGCCAGTCCTGGTCTACGTGGCTGGATACGCTGTTTACGCCGAACTAAAAAAGCTGAATTGCGAGAGATGCAAGGCCGTGTTTACAGAAGATAACAAGCTGGCCACAGTCTCGCTCGCACAGGAAAACTATGCACTCGTGAAGGAACTGGACCGAGGAGGGCTAGTTTTTCCATGATGTTTGCATCAAATGCTGTTTCCCACAACTATGTTGTTGTCCAGCAAGTTTCGAACCATTCACAGTTTTTGAAGATGCCCAACCAGAGGCAACTTGTTACAGAGCTCACAGTGGAACTCCTAGGCGAATGAAGATACTTGAGACTTCGACACTTGCGGCAATGGGCACACGAGTGAACTTGTCCTGAAACACATGTTGTGGTGCAGTACAAACGTTCTCTTAAGAAATTTCTGCAACATAATGAACGACCGCGTTGTTGACGAGAAGGCAAAACTGAAAAAAACAAAAAGCCGAAGCTCTGCGAGCTAAAATGTTGGGACCAACTCAGTACCCGCTCGTCACTTATCTCACAGTGCAACCCTTGACGATTGAACAGTGATTCGCGCGAGGACGACCACGAGAGTGAGTCTCTGCTGTAGCATGTGTTGTAGACTTTAGTGCAGTGAGTGAAAGTGCGAGACCTTACAATGAAGATCTAAGTTGTGAAAGGTTCATAAATTTTTTCACCTTATCCAACAATGTGTTTGTGCTCAATCCTCATGCCAATGCAACGCAGCTATGATGTTGCCTGCGTGTGAGTGCAGATAGTATTTTGCTATATCCTTCATTTCATTTGTGCAATATCTTCGTGTGGTACTATGGCACATAGGTCGACATGACGTACACACACTTCGAGTCTCCGTGTCATTAAATCTACCGACGGTCGTCTAAGATGCATGCGTGCGAAATTTCTCAACACGTATATTTGAGAAAAAAAACTCGATACAAGAAGGCTTTTTCAACAGTATTCAAATGTGAGCAATTTCCTGTGACTCCCTTTTGTAGTGTAAATGACAGCAGCTTCGGTAATAAAGATTCCAGACGTGCATCCGTTCGCATACATAACTTACTTTTAGACGCAGTAACGTAGCTGTGCCGTTTCCAGACTCAGTTACGTTGAAGTATTTAAGGGTATGGGACGACGTCCAACTGCTACAATATTATTGTACTTAGATATTAAATTTTAGCACTGTAATATGTGAATTGAACGCATCAGTGTTTTTTCATTGCAACAATCAGATAACTCATTTTATATTGGAATAAGCAGAGTGCATCCGATTGACGTAACGGTATACAAAAGGTGCCAGTTTAGTTCGAGAATGTACGTGTTTCATTACTACCATCACTGTCATTTAAAAAAAAAATGTTTACCACGCCCATGCCATTCAGAGATAATTATATAGCTCAGTTCGTTTCAAACGGGAACGCATCTGTGTCGAGAAATCACCACAACAATTGTAGGCTATAATAATTTTCCTGCGTTTTAAAATTTGTTGTCTAAGTCACTTGGTGTTCACAGCCCTCATGTTAACTCAGGAAAAAAATACAGCGAAAAACCGCGTTTTTAAGACGTAAAAGATACGCGCGAAACCTTCAGCTCAGCTCTATAGCGCGGCGCACGTCAGCCTGCTGCCGTGACGTCACTGGAGCCGTGTTCTGGCCTTCTCCTCTAGGTGGTGTTGGTTTCCCCCGCTGGGCAACGGGGAAGGGCAGGGAGAGGAACGTGATGCGCCATGCACTTTGACCTCCATCCTCGCAGACGCGCTAAAAACAAGAGCTTATTTTTGTTTGTTTCTTGCTTGAGGCGGCTCGGCTCGCGTGTTGCTCATGGCGACTCGACTTGCGGCGTTGCTTGCGTCTTTGTATTTGGTCTTCGTCGCTTCGGCAGTCTCCATCTTCCGTTTCTTCTTGTCGCTATTTTACAACGGTGTCAGTGATGTCTTGTTACGAATTTGCGAGGATGTCTACCATGCTGACGAAGCTTCAGACCACGATGACACGTCGAGAAGTTCTGACGGTGATTAAGCTTGTGGCATCGCCCCGTGATTTAGCTGAGCGTGCAGTAAATAGAGGTTTGTTTCTTTCTTTTGCCCTAACTTCCCCCTTTTCCTGAAAAAAGGGGGTTCACCTATATTTGAATTTTTGTTCATTCTCGGTGGGTTCATAAAATAGGGGTCGACCTATTTTCGTAACCGACCTATTTTCGAGTAAATACGGTAACTTTAATTTCATTTTGGGTTACGTCGGACGTAACTTGAATGCTTGACGTAAAGTTACGCTGGGGGTAACTTCAATTTTCATTTCGGGTTCCGTCAGACGTAAAGTTAGACACTGCGTTACAGTTATGCGAAACGGGGGCTGCTGGTTCATCATATAAACCAGCCATTTCTGTGTTTAATTAAAACACATCACTGACCTAAAAAATCCTGCTACCCTAGAGTTTATGCTATAAAATTGTATCACTTCAGAAAAATTTGTTAATTTCTACTTTTAGCCCCTGCCCCGCCAGGTACAACATCTGCTCTGAAGGAGTGTTTCGGATCACCTTCCAAGACCTGAGGCGGGTCGTCATTCAATCCAAGAGTCGGCGGTGTCTCATGGGGGTGTTGCTGGTGCTTCTTACTGGATGGTGCTACCGAGGGACAAGTGATCATGCTTGAGGAAGGCAAGTATGGCCGCCGTAAGTACACATATTGTTTTTACCTTTGGTCGACTCCACTTTTAAGAAATGCACAGTTCGCATGTGCGCACCTCTCAATGCTTCTAGAGTAGGCGTTTCATTATTCCGGAATGCTCCCAACTCTGTCAGCTCTAGTTTCTCTAGACCATGCAAATGAGATGCAACACTAAACCACATGCTCTCGCAAAAGTGCTGAGTTTAAGCACTGTAGAAGCTACTCTAGCATTTACAATGCAGCACAACATAGTTGACGCAAAGTATATCTAGTTTTGAGATTGCGTTTTACCAAAAGCTCTGCCGAAACAAATCTGCCACCTTATAGGGAGCGCAAAAGAACCTCGCGTGCCTAACCTAGAGAAGGGCTTTTTTGCGTAGGCTAACTTATTCTCAAACCAATACCTTTTGCTTCCTGGAAATGTTAACATCATGTGACACACGAAAGTACTGTAAACCCTTTAATTTTGGCAAGCCCTTAATTTTCGCAGCCTTTAATTTTGGGAAATTAAGTGACCGCGATTATGTCCTCTGTGACCGATTTGAGAAGAAATAAAGGCCACAAAGATAAGGGGTTTGCTGTACACCGGAGAAAAGAGGAGGTCACTATTGCTTGTATGCAAGAGTGAAACCAACAACAACAATCGTGGTGTCGTCCCTTTGTGAGTCTATCTGTGTCTATTGAATGATATGAATTTTATTTTGGTTCGTTAAACGCTGCAGCCTGTACGCTGTGGGCTGTCGTCTTCAACACAAACCCTGGTTTTCCTCTGAAGCAGGCAGCATGGACGCGTGCCGCGGCACAATAGAGTTCATTTGCAGGTTGTACAGTAGTTTAAAGAAGGATTCGCACAATATGGGGGATTCACGATTCAGTGGTCTACCTTGGGCGTGGACAAGGTTTGCTCATTCTAGAAATTTCCGATAGAAACCAGCGGTTTGCGACAAATGTGCCCGCAAGGTTGTAAGGGCCAGACAAGCATTGCGAGCGCTTTGTTTTCTAGCCTCTCAGTCTTGAACCAACTCACGAACCAATCTGTAGATGTTCCGATAGGTGGGAGCACTTATTTGGAAAATGGTGGATGACAATACGCATAGACTGTTGTTATCCTTATCAGAATTCTGTATTATGGTCAAAGGTGGACTGCATATTTCCAATACATTTACTCATTTAAAATATGTCATACTAATAATATACAGTATAGCCGATGAAGAAAACAGAATGACTCGGCGTCCTCCTGCACGCGTTTCTATTTCTCACCCCGATTTGGACGGATGTGCTCACTCGAAGCTCATGAGACGCTGAAACATCATCGAAGGTAGCCGGGGGCTGGTGACGAAACAACCGAGACTTCTCCCTGCCTTTCTCATTCTGTCAGTAAGCGTGTACTGCTATACTCCAAATTGGCTTAACCCGGACAGAGCTGAGGAGAATAGGCTTGGCGAGTGCCCTTACTGCTTATGCATTTGGAGAGCTGAGGAACTTTCTAAATCAAGGACATTGTGTATCTTACCTTCAAAAACACATCATTTCGGGGGTGCTAAAGGAATTCTAAGGCATATTTTTGTTTGTTTTGTCCTTTTACGCATCGACTCCTTCGACTAAATGAGGAGTCGACCAAGCATGTTTTAAAATATAATGCATGCCAGGTAATTGTTTTGCATTTAGTTAATATATAAGTATGGGCATATACTTAGCTCGAACAATCGCTGGGCACAAGCTGGTCGTGTGGTTACAGGCAGCAAACATCCCGGTTGGAACGTCCTACCTACCAATGTAGCTGAAGGCTAGGCCAGGGCCCCACTCACAAACATCTATATTTTGTATCTCTTTAAGGTGGACCACTTTTGACACTACAAGCCATTACAGCAAAGTCAGCGTGACACGTGATTATAAGCTCGACGCACCATGAAGTCCAACTACAAGGTCACATGGCTTGCTTTCTGCACTGAATTTGCAAGGATGGCTTGAAGCTTCTGCCGTGGTTAACTTTAAGCTGAGTTAGTTGGGAATGCCTCCGGTTTCTAGTGTTGCCCGGCACGGTTAACAATTCGGTCATATAGTGCTCCATTGAAAACTCGATGCATTCACGACTGTATCAACTAATAAAACTCTCCGTTCTGCAGAGAGATGAAGTGTACTTTGCTTCCAGTTGCAGCTGCTTCTCGAACTTCATCGTATGACGCACCTTATGACTGCAAGCCTTGACCGATCTTGTTCTGTGGTCTGCGCAGGCCCATTGCAGGGAGTCACTCCGAGAGCCTCACCAGACTATGCTGCCCGTGGTCGTTCTCATTTTTTTGTTGTTGTAGGTATGCATCCTTTCTGTCTTTCTCTTAATGGTACTCGGCAGTTTTCTTTTCATTGTCATCGATTTGCCTCAACATTGGTTAAGCACACGAATAGACGCTGTAAAACTGTATCTCACATATTTCTGTCAAGATAACTTTTTTTTGCTAAAGTTAGACTTTTAGGCAGGTTGGTCTTCCTTGTTTTTATTTACAAATTTATTTAGTCTCTATGGGCAACACTAAAACGTTATTCCAGTGGCAAGGACAAGTTCACAGCTCAAACTTGTTATAAACTGATTTCAAGAAATTTGGACTTGAAAAATGGATGCCGTGAAACCTCCTTCCAGCACTTGCTCTACAGCACGAAAAAATATATATATACCTAGGACATACCCTGTTTTTTTAGACTGCTTGCTCATTCTGCAGGTCTGCCTGCCATATACGTCGTGCTACTGGAGAGCAGGCAAATTCGATTGTTGATTTTGCCATAGATTTTTTTAGCTGTTGTCTTAAAAGTTCTTGTAAATTTAGAGATTTTCCTAAAAAACAATCCGGGAAGAATATTTAGTTTGATTAGGTAGCTGAAAATATTAATTGAGTAGCCTTTAGTCAGTAAAATATATACTGTGTGCTGCTGTTGGTGCTAAGTCGAGATCGGCACTTTTTTGGCATTTAGCTCAGAGTAGTACCCATTTTTATCGGTTAGTCTTTTAGTGCGCCAACTAAAATCTTTCTATGCAGACACCTGCCCTCTGCTGGTGCACTCAACCCTCATGCTCAGTGAGTGTGTGAACTGGTATCCCCAGTCGACACTCGTTAAGCATGAGGGTAGAAAAATCTTTCCATTCCAGCAGAGCCATATACGGGGTGAGTTTGGCCAGTCTATGATCTCGCCGCCGTAACGTCCCCCTCCCGTGTGAGCCAATCAGCCCGCGGCGCAGAACGAG